>SCDY01001067.1:0-37861 GCA_004143825.1 Drosophila micromelanica
ATGTGTAAACGAGCTGAAATGTTTATAGAACCAGATCGCAGGGTTCAGGGTATCTCCTAGTCGGGCGGCCCCGACTAGAGCCTTCTCACTTGTTTATCAATGCAAAACTTCTACAATTTGAGTGGTAGTAGAATAAGAAAGTTTACTATACATGTATTTAGATAAATATAAAAAGCAACGCTAAAGCAGTCTGCAGTCAAAGAGCCAAAGCAACCCGGCAAAAAACACAGTTTGCACAAACACCTGCACAATATGTAAATTCTGAAACAAGTAAATTCCTGTTAACAACAGGGGCCGCTGTTAACAGTGAATGCAATGCATTGGGACCTCATATTGCTCCTGTTGTGTCTACACTCAGTAATTCTTTACGATGGGGGCGTAAAATCATGCTCCGATTACTAAATCTTCTCGTCGAAGCTTATTAAATTCAGGATCAGATAATGCATAGCTATCCTATTTTGTTTTATCAATATTAACTGCTTTAATCGCTAGGGCGGGTTTTCATTACACTGCTGCCTCAAAAATTATAGAAGTTTATTACATAAGATTAATTAACGCTCGAATATTGCAAAGTTGTTTACACTTTACTGCAACGGTCTTACTCATTTCTTAGCAAATTATGTAATATTCATCAATGTTAGGTATTTAAAAAAAAATTCTACAAGTTTAATTTTTTTAATAGAATTTTTGACTTGTGAACTCCGTCAACTTCTAATGTGATCTGTAAAATGTTTAAAATGTTATGCCTGAGGAAATCAATGGTGTAAATTTGTTCCAGCAACTAACTAAGCTTTGAAAATTATATAAGTAGGTGTGTGACAATATCGGTATACATAATAGCAAACACAAATGATCGTTAGACAAAAAATATTATTATTATACATTTAATATAAAAATGGGATTAGGCTTATAAGATGGGCCTGCTTGTATTCAAAAGTTTTACAATAAAACTTGTTTAATTTTCCGTTCATCTATTAAGCCAGATCTCTTTTTGTTTTTCTCTCTTGCTCTCTCCATTCCTCTCTAATATGGCTGTCTTTGTGACGGATGAAACTGGTTTTAGTTTACCTTACTTCTGTCATTTTGTGGCATATGTATGTGTGGAGGTGTTTATAAAAGTGTGTGTATGTGTTTGTTGGCAGCCTTGAAGAGAAACCAAAAAACCAGATGTATTTTTTTATTTTTGTTTATTGCATACAACACAGTCTAACTCTTGTGCTCTTCGCCCGCCTCTCTACAATGCCTAATTTTCTGTGCAACTTTGTTGCTTTTTTATTATAACAAATAAATATAATTGTCGTTCGTGGTATTTTGTAATGGATAATAAAATATGTTAAATATGATTTAAAAGGGTTGGCTTATATTACTGACAGACTATATCGATAACAAATAAGAAAATTGCCATAATGACAACAACAGAGTTGCATTTTAAACGAGTTTTTAGTATTTTTTAAAGTATATTTTTGCAACGCATCTCTCTCTTTTGCAGGTTTGAGATTGGATTGGAAACACCGATTGTTTCGCGTGTCAGTCACGAATCAAGCTAATTATTTGGACGGAAGTTAGTTAAGTAAACAGTAATACGAACTGATTATACATAACAACAACAAAAATAACGAGGCTAAAGGAAAGGAGTCGAAGTTGCTGACGCCGCAGCTGCAACAGGAAATAAGCGCAACATATTTCGCTGGGCGAAAGTCAACAACAAAACACAATTGTCGATCCATCTTAGCCCAATAAACTTTTTATTAAATCACCGCACACACACACACTCATAAAGTCGGTCTAGCCAACATGGAACGGGAATCGAATCCAATGCAACCCATGTGCCGATCTGGATGCGGGTTCTATGGTAATCCAGCTACAGATGGTTTGTGTTCAGTTTGCTACAAGGTAAGTATATAAATTGCATAAACTTTAATCATTTATTGGGACTCAAGATTAACTTTTCGCTCTTTTTGCAGGAGTCGCTTAGAAAAAAGCAACAGCCACCTGTGAGCAGCACACCTGTCTCAGTTCCAAGCCCACAACCTAGCCCCACATTCAGTTCGGCCATCGCAACAACCAACACCGCACAGCCCACGGTGCAGCGCTTGCAACAGTCACTCAGTGATGCAGTAAAAGAGGTGAGTCTAACTGGTTGCTAGAGCCATCGATGTTGGCTTTCTTGTTCCAATTCCTTTAGTAGGCCAAGCAGTTTATGGATGTCTCTGATTTCTTTGCATTTTTCATCAGTCAGTCACAAATTTTTTTGTTTTTCGGATATAAATTTAGTCTTCTTATAAGTGATGTAGTGTAAACAACTTGTATGTGTAAAATATAGAAAAAAGTTCATTGTAACAGTGCATCTTGTGTGTGTTGGCTGTACTGGCCACGTGTCTCTGCAGACTACGGTGGAGTTGACAAGGTAATCCCAAACGAAATGTGTGCTGATGTAGGAAAAAAACATATAGAAACAACTTCTTTGCTGGATTCTTAAATTCCTCTTAAACAAAGGTTCATATTTTAAAGCTTTTGAAAAGAAAACATAAAAAAACTTACTATATATGCATACATATAAATATACTGTATTTGGTTGTAAGGATAGAGAGTTAAGTTCTCATTGTGTTCTGAGAGAAAACTAAGAACTGGGTTTAAAGTTTTTTAAAGTTTTCTCTTAATTTCTGTATGGGTTGAATTGATTGTATGTGTTTTAAAATGCCGTACCCTATTCAGTGGATAAGCAAGGTTATGTGCAATTGTGCCATATATATATATTCTTGATCAGGACGATTTAGTCACGCCCGTCTGTACATACAAAGTTACATACTTTATTATTTATGCTAATATTTTTCATTAGGAAACAACTCAATTTTTAAGATACAAACATGTACATTGATTTATTTATACATTGAGATGCTTTATTTAGAACATGAGTGTTTGTAAAAATCTGACAATAACTTAGAAGTTATTCAGCAATAAAGTTTCATGTTTGTGTACAAATATCTTCTACCAGTCATCTTGAAGTAAAGGTCTTACTAGTTCATTTGGGAATATAATAAGATTAATTTACGCTTGTAATAAATGGTGATAAGTAATTAGTTGCTACCGAGCTGCTTTTCGCAATAGATAATAATGCAAAGTACGTGTAAGGTAGCATATTTGTATGTTTATGGTTTCAACCTTGTAGCCTTATAGGATTCTATTATCAAATCCAACTGTCTGACAGTGCGTTGAGTTAAAAATCAAGTGATTTGGGTGTATAGGGAAGTGTGTCAGTCATATTGGAAACATTTTAGAGAATCAACATTTGGCTGTCTACAAAATTTCTTCAACAAAATTCCAAAATCAAAGGGATGCTCAATTTAAGTGGTTCCCTCAAGCCCTCAGGGCGCAGTGGTGCAACTACCTCCGGTGCTACTAGAATGGGGGCCGGCTCATGTTCATTGTCAGCGCAACGTCTAGGACGTAAAAAGAATTCTCGAATAGCGCGTGTTGCGGCCGGAGCATTGACATCTCCCATCAATTCACAGCCATTAAAGAGAGCAGGGAGCACACTTTATCCAAAGGGTACACGTTTTTTATTTTTTTTGTCAAGGCTTTGCGCAGCCGCACTAATCCAATCTGTTTCTGCACCTGCATCCTTTTCTACGCTTCAATGCGCATTCTCAGCAGACGGAGGATTCCGTAAAGGAAATACCGGTACTGGTATCAAGTCAGCTCGAATCCCGCCGTCTTTGAGCACAGCAGAAGCTCAAGTCAAAAAGAGTTCACTTAGACGTAAAAGTGGCGGTGCAAATGTAACTGGAATCGTAAAGGGCGGTAGAGTTGAAGCTGGTGGTTCTCGTAAGGTGAAGTTCTCGGCTAACTTACACACTTATCCGTCCAACACCAGTAACAAGAAGTTGCGCATCGGCGAACTGCACCTGAAAAAGCGGATTAAGAAGCTTAAGCGCAACCATCCGCGCACGGCAGTCGCCAACACGATTGGTCTGTCGATTTCCCAACAGCCCAATAGTGTCCTTAGCCGGAACGTTCAGCATTACAGCACAATCATAGACGTGGAACCAGTAGCTACGGCACGCGGGCGCAAGCCGACGATTCGCGGAGCTAGTAAACCGCCAGCAGTAGCTGGCACAGTTGGCAAACAGTTGGCTAGCAAAAGGGTTAAGAAACAGCGCATTAAGGCTGGCGCAGTCACTCGTCAACCGATAGCAGTTAGCACCAGACCGGAACCGCGTTTGGCCTACTCCATACAGCCAGAAGTTAAAAAGGACTCGTTTCTTCCTGTGCGCAGAACAAAAATCAAGCCAGTGATCCGGCGTGGAATTTAATATTGCGACTAATTTGACGATAGCGTCATGGATCAGTCGAAAGGCGATGAATCTGAGCAGCCGAGGCAGAAGCCGGAGCATCAGCAGCTACATCAGCAACAGCAGCATCAGCAAGAACAGCAACATCAATCGCAACAGCAGCCACAACAGCAACCACGACATCAGCTACAACAGCGGCAACTGCAACAGTCACAGTCGCAACAGCACATCAACTGTGGCATGAAAAGATCAAGTGACAGGGGCGATGCAGCTGCTAAGAAGCGGGTAAACACGCAGACTCATCCACACATTAAAGTTACCGCTTGGTTAGGGAGTTTATTGTTTAATGGGGCGGGGAATCACTTATATTAAGACTTCATAGTCAGCATAAAATTACCTATTAAAAATAAAAATAAAAATAATGGGGCGGGGAATCACTTATATTAAGACTTCATAGTCAGCATAAAATTACCTATTAAAAATAAAACAAAACGAAAATAAAATTTTTTTTGAATGAATGAAATAGATTTGTAATGCAGTTGGAACAGATTGTAGAAATGATGTTCTTGTACTTGATTTTATTGATGGTTTTTGACTCACATTTCTCAATATTTTCTATTCTTTGCAATTGCGCAGAAAATCACAGAGGAAGCCGCCGTTGCTGCCAAATCCAATAGCGAAGCCTTAATATCGGCGTCTGGTCCAAATACTTCCACACAAGCTGCTGCCTCCGCCAGTGAGCAGGATGACAAGGACAAGGAGGATGACAAGGACGCCAAGAAAAAGAAGAACAGATGCGGCGAATGCCGTAAGAAAGTTGGCCTTACTGGTAAGACTGTGAATTTTACTAATTTGAAAAATTCAATCGATTTAATTGTTATTCCTTCCTTACGTTTCTGCACAACAGGATTCCAGTGTCGCTGTGGCGGTCTATACTGTGCCGTGCATCGTTATTCCGATAAACACAATTGCACATTTGACTACAGAGAGCATGGCGCCCAGGAGATTCGACGCAATAATCCGGTTGTAGTTGGCGAGAAAATTCAAAAGATTTGAATTGCGAGATATTGTGCCAGTAACAGTAGCCGTAGAATAATAACAACTACACATTATGATATAGTATATATACACACGCTACGCACCAACAAATCAATATAACAAGAAACTCCAGATCATAGAAACACAACAACAACAACACGTATACACACTCACAACAAACACAATACATACACAAACTACAAAACACACAAAAAAACTACAAGCACACACTCACTCATACATATATATATATATATACATATAAACATTAACATATGTATATATATATATGTATATATAAATACTATAAATAATTGTAATTGTAATTTAATTATAATGTAATGAATAACAAGCAACAATAGTACAGAAACGTTAACCAAATACCACGCAAGCAACAACTACAGCAGGAACTGCAATAACAGCTCAGAACAAGATCTAAATCATCGTAGTAGCAGCAACAGCAAGAACGTTAGCAGCCCCCGCCGCAGCAGTAGCAGCAGCAGCAAAAGCAACAGCAACCATGGCGCCAGCAGCCAAAACGACATCAACAACATCTCCAACTTGAACCAGACGCGTATCAGCGCGTTAGCCAGTACCGCAAGTAACAATTGCCGCCGGCTGCTGTGCCCGGTGATCTGTGACCTCTGACACAACTACCCAATTTTCGACCATCTAGTTGTTATTCCAAATTAAAGTTGCAATTTTTTTGTATTCAAAGCTTCGTCAACAACACAACACTTACAATGGCTAACAAAAAAAAAAAAACACGCAAGAACAAATTGTTATCAATCACACGAATGAAGATAAATTTTTTGTAGACAAGGTGTGTAATTTGTGTTTGTAATGTGTTGCATGCAGAAAAAGAAAACTAAAATGGCAAAATACAAATGAAAGCAAACAAAATAATTTAAAGATAAAATTACACTCAACAACACCCGCATAGAAAACAACTAATTCATAATTTTTAATTATTGATTAATTAATTATGTATGTATGTATTAAAACAAAAACCAAACAAAAAAAACGAAAAAAAAAATGAAACGCAAAAAGGCAAAACGTAAAAAACAGATGTATAAAAATTCGTTTGGGCAAAAATTGAAAAAAAAAAAAATGAAAAGATATATATATATATATAGAGAGAGTAATGGATGTGGAAAGCAGCGCGTTAAAACTCTAAACATGTAAAATTCGATATAAGTAACTAGTTAAACAAAGCTGGCGAATGCAGTGCAAGTTGCGCGTTTTTTATTTTATATTTTTAATTTGGTCCCAAAACTAAAAAGCAAACACGAAATATTTTATATACATACTGTTCAATTGATTTGATTTTTGATGAACACATACATATATAGAGATGTACGTAATGTCATTAATGCATACACGATTCTTATTGGTATATGCTAATATAAACATTGTACGCTATATTTTTAATATGGTAATTGCGTTGAAAAACAGAAAATTTTGCAAACGTTCAATATATATGGTTCGTCTATAGGTTCTTATTGCTTTAAGCGTTATTTAGTTTTTCTTTGTTTATATTAAAAAAAAATTAACGGGCATACATAAAACATATTTTAATTTTGCTTTCTTCCTTTTAGTAATTAAAATTTTATTAAAACCAATTACAATAATACATATGTAGATATAAATTTTGTTGTTAGCATTAGACATTATAAAAGCAAAATATAAAAAAAAAAACAAAAATATAATAAATAAAAAATAAACAAATCGAGGAAAATGCAATAAATTTTGATTTAAAACTTAAATCCCAAAATTTACGCAGATACACTTTAGCACAGCTATTAAAAAAATAGAGTAAAAACAATAAACAAACAAATAAGCTACATAAAAGAAAGCATCGACCAAAACACGTGATAAACCACGTCCTAATGCCTCACGTTTGTGCAACAATACCAAACACCTAAAAAGACAAGGGTGGGGTAGACAAGCTAGGGCAAGGGCGAATTCTTTTTGTTGGGGCAATATTAGATGGCTCGAGATCAACCCATAAATATGCATATTGGTTTCTACCTGTTGTTTTTTGGGTAGTCAAAAAATTATGCTCTGATTTAAGCAATATGTTTTGGGTGCATTCTTATGGACGGATAATTTCAGCGAACCGAGTAAAGACAAAAAACTTGAATCAATAGCAAAAGCACAACCATATACAATAAACAAAGTTTCAATAGGCAAGTTAAAACGCAAAACTGTACAAAACCAGCTACTTAAAAATAATTGTAAAGCTAATAATTGTAAACACAAATCTATTGTACATTTGGAAAGGAAACTAGGAACTGCTATGGAAACAAAACAAAGTAACTGAGAATCGAAAACCAACAAGAACAGCAAAATTGTCATTTTAATTTTAATCAAAGCTAATTTACATTTAACATTTTCTCAACCTTTATCTGACAAAAACAAACAACTACACAAATGTCATATACAATAATTCAATAAGCACTCTAAAATTAATTAGTAAAATTGTATGAATTAAAATGAACGTATTAAAATATACACACACGACATGAAAAATAGATCTGTGAATACCAGAATAGTGCTTGGAACCATCATCCAAATGATATGGGAACATAGATCACTAAAAGCTATAAGGGCTGTTAGTGGTCCAGGATTCTGGTCAACTTATATAACAGTGGGCATCGAAAAACTCACAAATTTTAACAAGTTCAAAAATAGTTTCTTTTTTTGTTTTGGTTTAGATATAGTTTATAATATAGTTTGAAACGCTTAAATGTGTTTTAGTTGAAATTGTGTTTATGTTAATTATACAAGTGAAAAGGCAAATAATTACTAACTAAACTATTTATGTAAATACATACATATATGCATACATACTTTTTATCGGATTGTAAGCGTCATTAATTTTATTAACAGTTTTTATTCTATTTACTATTCTAGTATTTTTTCAATTGGAGATTTGTCACTTTTGCTGGGCGCACTTCTTAGTCACTCTTGTGCTTATAAATTTAAGAACACCATAAAAAATACAAAAATAATATAAAGAAAAAAAAAACAATTACCACTGGAAAGTTGCGAATAATTTTATTCAATCCAACATATGTATTTCTCTACCACGATTGAGTTTTGTTCATACTTTGCTATTGCTAGCCGAATTTGACATTTGATTTTTGGCTTAAAAACTTTTGTTGGCAGTTCAAAAAAAAATATATAAAATATGTAGTTTGTAAAAACGTATAAAAAGAGTATATTGATAATGAACCAAGCGCGAAAAATTATTATAAATTACATAACTTTATATTATATATATAATAAAAAATACATATTAAACTAATGTATAATTGTAATTAAAGCATAAAACGTCTGCAACAAGTGAAAATATATTTAATTACAAAATGGTAAAGCTAGTTTGAATCTAAATAGGAATACATAGTACATATGGAACCAGATATATGGAAAAGCATATAAGAGAAAGAACTATTTTAATTAATAACAAAGCATAATAAATACAATAATATGACTTAAAAATTCAGAAAAAACGAAGAAAAAAATACAAAAAAAGAAAAACCTCAAGAAACACGTAAAGAATAATTTCAATTTATACACACACCTACAAGTTAAAAAAATTTAATAAAAGGCGTTTCAGTAATTTTCAAAAATATTTGTTTCTCATTTTTTATTTATTTGGATTTTATGTTTTAATTTAGTTAACTTACCCGATTTATGTAGTTCCCGCCCAGGTGCTAAAAATACTAGACTAGACTGCAGGGAATTTTTGATGACCGTTTGACATTGGGGTAAGATTTGTTCAATATTTTCATATAAAGGCAATAGCATTATATCTATAATCCTAAATAAAGTCACAGAAAGTGTTCAATAAGTCGACAGCTTAGCATTAAATCAAGATTTCTCTTGGTATTTTTTTTTAAATTTAGTTACAATATTGAAAAACAAAAACACCAACAAATTCAAAAATATTTTGAAACACATAAATACACATATTTTAAAAATTGTAACATACGTTTTTAGCTTTATCAGCAAAAAATAGAAGTATTTAATAGGCGTTGGAATTATCAAAAATAACTGAGGAAAAAGTATATAAAAATAATAAGCTTTAAGGTAAATCTAACAAGAAATATCTATACAAAATATATAAAAAGAACAAACATCAATAATAACGACATGAAGATAAGAAACTAACGTCTTAAGTATAGATGCATATATGTATATATATATGAATATATATATGAATATATATATATATAATAATAATAATCATGAGATATTGCAAAAACTGATATAATTATACCTAAGTAATTAAAGTAAAAAAACGAAAAAAAAAATACAAAAAGAAAGAAATGAAACTAATAAAGAGAATTATTCTGAGAAATACATATTATTGAAGAGTATTTGGACTTTGTAGTTTCTGAAATCGACGCGTACATGCAGGCAGTCAGACGGAAAGGGCTTAATCAACTGAGCTCAGCGTTCTGATCAATCCTTCCACAAACCCGGTTTACCCTTTTTTTTCTCAAAATGTAGTTCTTAATTTAATGTAAGGGCCCCAAACTTGATAAATTTCTGTAAAAGCCATTATAAATAACCATCATAAATTTGAAATTGGAGTTTTCAGATTAACTTTTCGAACTTTTCGTCAAACAATATAACCAAAGATATAAATAGTATTTATATTATTAAATAAATGATATATACATTTAATTTTGTTAATTACTTTAAAATTTAGCCAGTTTTGGACCCGTTTGGTATAAATAATATAACCTTATAACCCATTTAATACCCTGAGTATTCGCCATTATTTTGCAACACTTTAGACATTCTATCCTTATTAGGAAACACCAGGGTACATATTCGAAAATTTTTTACATGAATTTGGACCAAAAATTTAATTTTAAACTGAAATGTAGAATTCATATAGACACCGAACCATGAACAAAAAGACAATCCTCATCAAAATCGGTTGAGTTTTGGCAAAGTTATGACTGGGGAAAGTTGAGACCTATCCTTATTAGGGAACACTAGGGTATATCTTCGAACATTTTTTACATGAATTTGGACCAAAAATTTTATTTTTAAACTGAAATGTAGAATTCAACTAGACACCGAACCATAAACAAAAACACCATCCTTTTGAAAATCGGTTGAGTTTTGGCAAAGTTATGACTGGGGAAAGGGGAGACCTGTCCTTATTAGGGTATATATTCGAAAATTTTTAACATGAATTTGAACCAAAAATTTTATTTTTAAACTGAAATGTGGAATTCATCTAGACACCGAACCATGAACAAAGAGACCATCCTTATGAAAATCGGTTGAGATTTGGCAGGTCCCAGGTTCGATTCCCGGCGTGGCAGATTTTATTTTTCGTTGGTGATTGTCAATTAATTTTTAACCACCTTTATTCTCATTAAGGGCCGCGAGTTTGTGTGTCTGTGTTAAATTCTGGATTGAGGTTCCGACTAGAGCAAACTTACTTGTTAAGATTAAGATTAAGAATAATTTTAAATCAAAAAGTTGACTATATTGAAAGAAATGGTTATAAGATTATTTAGTTGGGAAAATAAGTAACAAATAAAGTTGCCTTGCGTGTTATCTACATAATCAACATTTTAATCTTTATAGTAGAACAATTGGGTTGAAAATATGTACTTATATTTTAGAGTAGAAGCCTAGGCGAAGGTAAACATTAAGATGTTTTTGAGTCGTAGCGCACGAGAACTGTGCTTTATATACAATTTACCCGGGCCTGAGAACTCAGAGCTCAGTTGCCCATCTGCAGTCAAAGTGATTGCACGCGAAAACAGAGAAGCCAGAAACAAAGTCAGCTCCGAGAAGCCTCAGGAGATTCAAAGAGATTCAACTTGAAAGCATACTTTCGAATAGAAGCGCGCAGCGTGACCTCGATTAGCATCGGAGAAATGTCCAGAGTACAAACTGGTGAGTACGAACCGCTTTCGAAAGAGAGCTCAGAGAGAGAAGAGAGCGAGGGAGAATAATGCTGATGCAGTTATTGAAATGCGGCGCCTACCTCGTTATCATTTAAACTGATGGCATTTATTTGTGTGTGCATAAACTTTTCCATTGCACATCCACACTGATGCTGGTGTATAGTTCTCGGCGGTGTCACGCCCAATCTGCTGGGCCGTACACTCACCCACGAGCATGTGGCACTGGACTTTGAGCACTTCTATAAGCCACCGCCGGCCGATTTTGAGAGCGAGCTGCAGCAAAAGATTAGCTTGGCTACGCTGGGCTACGTGCGTCTCTATCCGTATTCCAGTCGGGAGAACATACGCTTTTACGACGAGGAGGCATTGGAGGCATCCAGGAAGGATGTGCTACTCTTTAAGAAGCATGGCGGTGGGGCCATTGTCGAGAACAGCAGCTACGGACTGAAACGCAATTTGGAGTTCATTGTGGACCTGGCCAAGACAACGGGTGTGCACTTCATTGTGGGCACAGGCCATTATATACACGCCACTCAGGACTCCTCGCATAGCAATCTCTCAGTGGAACAGATGACCGATCTCTACACCAGGGACATTCTCACTGGCATCGATGTAAAGGGTCGCATGGTGAAATGCGGTTTCATCGGCGAGGTGGCTAGCGTGTATCCCGTTAAAGGTGAGTTGAGCAAACACCAAACTACAGTTCGACTCTTACCCCTAATCCCGCAGAGTTCGAAAGACACGCTCTGCTTGCCGCTGGCGAGATCCAGGAGGTGCTCGGCTGTGGCGTCTCGCTGCATCCACATCGTGTGACCAAGGCACCTTTTGAGATCTTGCGCCTCTATCTGGAGGCTGGAGGGCGTGCCGACAAATGCGTCATGTCGCATTTGGATCGTAAGCAACGCTGCATCAAATCAAACCAATATCTGCTAATAATCGATCTGATGCAGGCACAATTTTCGACATGGATGAACTGCTGGAGTTTGCCAAACTGGGCTGTTACTTGCAGTACGATCTCTTTGGCACCGAGTGCTCCTACTATCAACTAAACTCAAATGTCGACATGATTTCGGATGGCCAGCGTATCGAAAATCTCATGAAGCTGATCGACGAAGGACTCGTCGATCGGCTGCTCATGTCCCACGACATTCATACAAAGCATCGACTGGTGAGCGCCCAATGTTTTTCCAGCTTAAAACACAATTTGTTTCTCTTTCTTTAATTAATAGACATCCTATGGTGGACACGGCTATCATCATATACAAATGAACATACTGCCCCGCATGTTCCAGCGCGGCGTAACCCTCGAGCAGGTGGAGCAAATGACCGTCACCAATCCGGCCAACTGGCTGAGCTTCAGCGCCTAAAAAGATCCCTTCTCACAGATAATTCATGCGTGATCTTTGTGACCCATAATCTGGTTTCTTGTTTTATTTTTGACTAATATCACTATTTGTTTTGGTGGATTATGGTGCTCCTATGTTGATATGATGATATGATGTTTTTGAGTTGGTGCCAAAAATAAAATAATTGGGTGTGTCTTGAAATATGTTTTTCTTTTTTTTACTTTTTTGAATGAGTTTTCTGGTGCATTATATATTACTTTTACTTTTACTTTAGATAAGAAATCGATATTACCCACAAAAACTGAAATTGGAACAGTTGGCAGATTCGCTGCCGATGTTGCCAAAATAGCCTGTTTAAAATATCATAAGCCTTATCATTGTTATTGTTTCACTAACGGTTACAAAACAGTGCTTATCAGCGGTCGCCAAGCAAGATCTCATAAAAAAAAAAAATGGCTGGGCTATCAACACAAAAGGTGCCGTTTTATGATCACAAATATTATTATTGAATTTGTTTACTCTTACCGAGGGTATTCAAATTTTTTAATAAGCAAATACATTTATCGCTCCATAAAATGTTGGTGCTCCGGTTCACAGTCTCTCATGTTGGAATAGTCAAATTCTAAATATCTTTATTTTGATATTTTTAAGTATACATATGAAAAATATATAATATATATACATATAAAATTTTAATTGAATTTTTATTTATTTTTTTTTAAAAAAAAAGATATATTTAAGATATAAAGATAACATTTAAGTTTCTAATGATTTTGACATGTTTCTGAAATTTTACCTTGTAAAGCAAATTTTTGTTTTTTAATATTGTTACCAATTACACATATTATATGTAAGGCGTTTACTAAATATGGATTGGCTTTAAGGGTATTCAATTTTCGACATTCGGCAAATAACTGTTTCGTCTTGTTTCAGTTGAACTGCTTTTATAAAAATATATAATGATTCTCATTCCTGGCAGTTGCGCACGATTGCTCAAGAGAAATAGTGTCATCGCTTTAATATTTTTGGGCGGAATTTTTTAAATTTTTGTATCGCGTAACATTTTGAAAATGTCACAACCAGTGAAAGTGGAAGCGCCAAATGGGCCAAACGGTGCTGTAACTATCAAAACTAATGGCGGCAAGCTGGAACCGATAATGTCTCAATTCCGAACGCGTCATGTCTCTGGCGGAGTTGAGGAAATTGCCGACCCCTTTTGTGATCCCAAAAATCCGCAACGCATTTCCTTCCATGATGTCACGTCCGCGGCGTTTCTGATAAAGGGTGGCGTGGAACGCACACCCTGTCCAGTAAGTTATAAGATGGAGTGTCAGCAAAGTATGGCTTAAAAATACATTTCTAGATGTCCAAATCATCAGATTCATACGGCATGGATTTATATTTGAAAAAGGACTTCTTACAATACACTGGCAGGTGAGCAAATTATCAGATCGATGGATGAAGTCAACAAGTAATGGGTATCTTTTATTCGGCTCTTCTCGTGTACCAAATTTGTGTTTCTACGTATTCGTTAAAAATATTAATTTAACAAAAAACATTATAGATGTGGGGTCAAAGTACTTGAACGGAATTATATTTTTTTGTATAGAACTCTTTATAGTATCAACATAATATATATTTGTGTTTATTGTCTGGACATTTTCCGTCTAGCGATTAGAGTACAAATAATAATAATAGGTACATGATTAATTACAATTCACGCCAAAACAATGATCGGCTTTGCCCGGGAAAATAGTAAATTATGAAGCTTAAAATTAAAGTAGAAAATTCGTTTCGATACTATTTGAAGAGTTTTTGTTTTTAAAAAATTGTGTAAAACAAAAATCTTAAAAATGTACAACATTTTTCGGTTTGATTTGGACTGGACTGATAGGTCCATTACGATATCCTACCAGTTTCTTCGTCTGTCTTTATATTTTGGTAAAAGTTACAACTCATTTTATATCAGTATTTAGAAAATAAATGCTAAAATTAGTTGTTTCAAATCGTATATATTTATAGTTAGTTGGAATAATACCAATGCGTATTTTGCCGAAATTAAACAATTATTCCGATAAGATTGTGTGTTTTTTTGATAGCAGTGTAAATTGACCAATTTATTTAGTTACCAATTTTGTTGTTTCTTTCAGCTTTAAGGAGCGGGGAGCAAGGTATGCACTCCTCAGTCTCTCGGAGGAACAAAAGCGCACGGGAGTGATCAGCGCCTCGTTGGGCAATCACGCCTTGGCCCTAAGCTATCATGGATGGAAGTTGTCCATACCAGTTACGGTGGTGATGCCAAAGGCGGCGCCGATTATGAAAATACAAAAGTGTCGCAACTACAAAGCTCGCGTGATTGTCGAGGGCCAGGACATGGGTGAGGCCAAGTCGCTGGCCATGCGCATGTCGCAGGAGGAAAACCTGCTGTACGTGAATGGCTATGATCATCCGCACATCATGGCCGGCCAGGGTACAATTGGCTTGGAAATCCTGGAGCAGGTGCAGGAGCCGGACGCAGTTGTGGTGCCGGTGGGCGGCGGTGGATTAATCGCGGGCATTGCAACAGCTGTAAAAGCGCTCTCGCCAAATACCAAAATAATTGTGAGTATATACATTTAAATTATATTTCAGCGTGGCTTAAAAAAAAAATACCAATATATTTCCACAGGGAGTTGAATCCGAAAAGTGTGCCAGCTTTACTCATGCTATGGAAAATAAGGGCCCCATACGTACGACCATCAAAAACACTTTAGCCGATGGCCTGGCCGTGCCCATGGTGGGTGTTAATGCGTATGCCACGGCCCTGCCACTAATTGATCGGATGGTGGTGGTGAAAGAGGAGTGGATAGCGGTGGCCATCTTACGTCTGGTGGAGGAGGAAAAGTGTGTGGTTGAAGGTGCCGGCGGTGCTGGACTGGCTGCTATACTAGCTGGTCATTTGGATGACCTGAAGGGCAAGAAGTGCGCAGCTTCATATCAGACTCTTTTACTTTGACTATGATTGCCATCTGATTTTGATTTTTATAGGGTTGTCGTGCTGCTTTGCGGCGGTAATATAGACACAACTGTCTTTGGTCGTTGCCTGGAACGTGGTCTGGCCGCCGAGGGTCGATTGGTGAAGTTCAATGTGGAGGTCAGTGATCGTCCGGGTGGCATTAATGATCTGTGTGCGCTGCTCGTCCGCGTGGGTGTGTCCATCAAGGACATTATGCACGAACGGGCTTGGCTGCGCGATATTTACACGGTGGAGGTCAAAGTGATTTGCGAGACCATGGACTGGGCGCACAGCTTGGAGCTGAAGAACGAGCTCAAGAAAAGATATTCCAAAGTGGAGTTCTCCAATGTCCCAATGGCACTCAATAAAAAACTTTAGATATATTTTATTTTTATATATATGTATGTATGTATGTACTTTTTTCAATTATTTGAAATTTTTTATTGCACAAAATTTGCAAAGTTGCAAAAATTTGAGCTTAAACTTAGAGCTTGAATGTATGTTTATAGAATTGTAAATGTAATAGAAATGTAAGTGGCGTTAAATAAATATACAATTCAATGTAAAGTCCTTTTAGAATCCCATCAACTGACAGGATAAAGCAAGATTACGTAATTTACAAGCTGTTTTAACTTAAATACCATTAACTAAACATATAAATTCAAGGGCTTAGACTAAGAGCAAGCACACGTTGAGTTTCGAAAAGTTCTCTGGCTTCTTTTTCTGCAGTTTTTTTCTTTTTTTGGCACAATAAGGATTCGTTACGACAAATCAGACACACTCACTCACATACAAACACACACGCACATATATGTAAAAAATGTACAGTTACACGACTATAAAATATATGCATATTCATATGAATATCTTGTCATATGCTAAAATTGATGTATAATATAGGTAATTATGTGATAATGTATGTAAATAGTATTTTTTAAATACAGGCATTTCGTTATTTAGTTCTAAGAAGTGACATACTTTAAAAGCGCTTGCTAAGAAC
Source organism: Drosophila micromelanica (assembly GCA_004143825.1). NCBI lineage: Eukaryota > Metazoa > Arthropoda > Insecta > Diptera > Drosophilidae > Drosophila > Drosophila micromelanica. The sequence goes on from SCDY01001067.1 coordinate 16,614, forward strand.
TACATTGAGTATGTTTTAGAAATAATTACAGCTGCAGAAACATAATGCTTAATTTGCTGATCTCAGTGACTATTGTCCAGGCGGAGGATTAGCGCATCAACGACATTGTAGATTTCATCAAAATGCGGACGGGACTCGACATCGGTGGCCCAACACTTCAGCATCAGGCGATACATTTCCGGCGGCGTGTTCTCTGGTGTGGGCATGCGATATCCTAAGAAAATATATAGGAAATAAGTAACGTTAATTGGGAAATTGAACCACTTGAAAATAACTTTGGCAAAATTGGTTTTAAATAAGAGGGTTTCGGGACTTTCTTCTTTTTCACTCAGACACTTAACTATTGGAAGTGGAAACCTAAATAACTTCGGTGTCTATCTTTAAAGTTGAAATAAAGTATCTAAATACGTGCGCAAACTGCATTGTTTTAAATTTTAAGTGAACAATTTAAAATATATTTAAATACCATTAAATGAAAGTATATCTACATTTGCTTCAAGGCCAGTGGCGAAAATATCTGATATCAACTTTTGTGACGAAGGATTAAAGGAAATTATAAAACAGTTGTTCCAAATTGAATTCTTTCCGAATCAGCACTATATCTAGTAGTAACTAAATCTATATGTATGTCTGATTCTCGATTCTCGAGAGCACACTATTTACTGTACCTGTATCAATGCGTTCTCTGGCACGTGAATTACTCATCCCCGAATATGGGGTATCACCCTTGGAGAATATTTCCCACATAAGGATGCCATAGGACCAAACATCGCAGAGCGATGTGTATTTGCCAAAGTTAAGCGCTTCAGGGGCAGTCCATTTCACAGGAATCTGCTTCATGCCATCGGAAACTATTTGAATGAGACAAAAGTCAGTTGGAAAACTTGGGAGCGTTGATTATACGCACCTATATACTCTTCTTCTTCGCGGGACATGCCAAAATCAGAGATTTTCACGCTTTGTTCAAAGTCCACAAGACAATTGCGAGCCGCCAGATCGCGATGTATACAGTTCTTAGACTCCAAATATCGCATACCTAGAGTAGACATCACGATTAAAGCAAATGACAAGAAGTAACAACAACTAGATATCTTATATATCTTAGATATCTTATTGATGTATATAGAATTACCTGCAGCCGCATCCCGACACATTCCCATTTGTTGGCGTGTGGAAAGTGTATTGGAGTTTTTGCGTAGATAGTTTAACAACGAGCCACCTTAAATGTACATTTTTAAATAATGATATTAAATATTACTTGAATGAATGGTTGGTGACCTACGCACTGATCACTTCGAAGGGGTACCCTTTTAGATATTCTCTTGTGATGTTTGCATTATTTTCAAAATTCTTTTTTTTTAGTGCGGAACATCAGAGTGTGCGTGGCCGATATATGAAGGTCGCAATCTTTTGGGGAAATCTCCAGCAAACTTTGAACTATGACTCTAGCTTTAAAATGTTAAATTTTATTGATTTGCGATCTTAGTTGTTAGCGGTTTGTCACGTCGGGAATCCTTAACACTTTTTCTGACGCGGATACACACGAGTGTATCCGAAAAATTACATCTATACGGACGGACGGACAGCAAGACGGACATTGCACAACACCGATACATTTTGCTAAGCTGCACAGATCTAAAAGTCTAAATAAAGTTAGTTACTTTTGGTATTTGTAAATGATATTTGATAGTATTCCAAATATATGTTTTCAGTTGCGAAACTAGTATTAATTTTTGAATAACCTACCGGGCACCAATTCCATAACAATCATAATAGGTTGCTTTTGCACACAAATTCCAATGAGTTTGACGATGTTCGGATGGTCATATTGTTTCAGGATGCGACCCTCCTGCAGGAATTTGCGCTTCTGTTCTTCTGGTAGGTTCATTTTGCAGGTTTTAACGGCCACATCTTGTTTCGTAGATTTCAACTTGGCCTTGTAAACATCGCCGAAATTGCCCTGCAAAAATTTGTGTTTTTAAAAAGCTTCTACGTTAAATATGTGGATTCATGTGCATCTTACTTTGCCGATCTTTTCCAGTAGGACCACATCGTCGTTGCTGAGCTCCCAGCGTTCACGACAGACAGGCCGGCGCAGAATCGCGCCAGATTTAACAGTTACCGGCAGCTCCGAGTGATACTGATGCATGATCAGCTCCTGTATGCTGGGAAAAGGCGGGCCCTCGAACCGAAAGTGTCCGTCTCCAGTGGTCTGCACTATGAAGTGCTTGTGCCCGTTCCAGCAGACGCTCAACACAATTTGGCTCTCCTCGTTGCGGATGGTTTCGCGCACCAGAAAGTCACCATCGTTGTTCAGCAGACGGACGACCTCCTCGCGGGGAAGTACCCCGTGGAACCATTCCTCCTCGTAAAGAGGCCGATTCGTAGATAGCGAGAGCTGGAAGCATTTTTGTGGAACGGTTATTGGAATATACTTAAAATATATATATATATATATTTTGCAGATTAGTCAAACATGCAAAGCAGAAAATTGAATATTCAGCACGCCATTTCCATTTTCACTGCCCAAAACGGAAGTGTGTGGGCGGAAATATCTCTGACGAAAGTGCAGGCATATTGAAAAGCGTTATTCCAACAGTACATATAGGCAAGAAAATAAATTAGGTACAGCAGACATTGGTGCATAAAAATAAAAATCAAAAGAATCACTACATCGATAGCTATGCCAATATTGAGATGATCAAGACCGCATCCAAGGTCTTTGAGTAACTCACAAACACTTTAGATTTGGGTCGCCTTCTGCGCACCGGCGGCACCGGGCGACAGGCAAAGGAAATGGGCTCAAAGATTCCATTATCTGGGGTCCCATTGACACTACCGTTGCCGCTGCAGCTGCTGCTTTGGCCGGAAGCGGTGCTGCTCATGATGGAGGCCCAATCTCAACTACTTGCGCAATCTACTTAATGCCAAGGGAGAAACACACGCGGGCTCTATTTATATTAGACTACAAATGAATTTCCAACTTTTCACTGGCCAAACAGACGCCAAACATTTCCACCTATGTACATACATACATAGGTATGTTCAAGTATATGCTAAATATTGTCAGCCGTTAAACGTAGAAGCTGCTCGCGAGATCGCAGAGAACTGAATGAAATATTTCGATTGGGACTATGCGCTCAGTGTCTCTCTGTCGCTCGATACGCACAAGAATATTGAGAAATATATGCGAGGGTCGTTTTTAAAATTTAACTAAAATTGTTAAAATTTAAAACTTTTGTAACATGCTGTTAAGCTGGAAGCTAATAAGCTTTAAATTGTTAAACACAGTACGTGTTAAGTTACTTAGGGCTAATTACAAATTTTAGCAAGTCCAAACTTTTATTTAAAAAAATCTTGGTTTTGTGAATGTGGCAATATCTGTACTTTATGGCCAACCCTCGCTCTTATTACAGTCTGGGCGCTCAAAATAATAAATGATTGTGTTTTATTTTTGATGCTTCGTGTCAAGCTCTCTCTACGCTACGTTCAATATTGAATGCGAAAATTGAACAGAAAAGTTGAGCATGCAAATCAGTCAACATGCGGACTGCAACTACAACTAGAGATCGGGTGATGTGCGGTGCGGATCGTTTAGATACTGTTGTGGATGGTGTTGCCGACTTGGTTGGCCACGATGCTGATCTCGACCGTAGCTCGCTACTCACACTCGCCGCCAAGCTGGGCACACAATAGCAGTGCTCCTTCATGCTGAGCACATCGTCGCTGCTGCTGTCCGCGTTGTCGTCATCCTCCTCATCGTCCAGCTCCTCGGCGCTGTGCACCTCAAATGAACGCTCTTTTTGGCCGGACATCCGCAGTGCCTTTGCTTTTGGCGGCGGCGCTGGGCAGCTGCAGAACTGCTCCTGATCGGCCTGTTCCTGTGGACTGGTCTCAAACTCCTTGGCAAAATCCAGGACGCTTTTGCTGGGATGAATGCGGCGACGCTTGGTGCACTGCTTGCACGGCTTGGAGTGCCTCAGCTGAAAGCTGAGCAGCTTGGTACGGAATGTATTGCGAATGGCTTTCGATTTCTTTTTGATAATTGGCACTTTAAATTTCAGTCTTGAGGTTTCCTTGGACGGCGTCGATTTCGTTGTTGTTGTTATGGTCGTCGTAATGGTGCTGGTGATGATTGTTGACTGGCAGGGCTTGTGATTGTTGTTGCAACTGTCGTTGCTGTTGCTGTTGCTGTGCGGAGTCTGTGTGTCGCTGCTGTTGGAAAGTTGGCTCGGATCGCTGGCCAGCTTCGAAGTATCTGGCTCCTCGTTGAGAGTGGCATTCTTGGCCATGCGCGCCAGCGGGCTCTTGGAGAACTCCCTAATGTTGCTGATTATGTTACTAAGCGACTTTTGCGTGAAGGACAGTGAGCGCTTTTTGGACTGCCCGCCCTCTCTGTCACTTAGGTGCGATGAGCGGCACTCAGAGCCGGAGCTGGAGCTACGCTTGGCCTGGCTATCGGCATCCTGATCAGCCTGGCGCGTCTGCACATGGATATCATCGGCGTGCTCGATGGCATTCACATCGCTGGGGGCTGTGGGCTGCAGGCTGCGCTTTAAGCGATCGTCGAGTGCGCGATTTAGCTCATCAATCCTGTCCAGATGTGCATCGAAGGAGCTTTGCGGCGCTGCCTGCGGCCCATCCGATTTAACGTGATTAATTTCGATTTCGATCTGTTGAGGCTTCACTGCCAAATCATTTTCGCTGATGCTGCTGTCCCCATCTGCATCGACGTGAGCGCCTGATTGCTTGCCGGCTCCAGCTAGCTCCAGTTCCAGATCCGCGTATATATGATTGTTGTTAGTGTTAGTAAAGGCAGCGGTATTTAGCTGGCTGAAAGGTGGCGTGGGCGAGGCCACCGGCAATGGCAAAGGCTCAATCGGCTCGTTGTCCTCGCCCAAACATAACATGGAACATTGCGTGCGTCGTAAACGTGGCAGCGCCGGCGGCGTCGCGCTGAACACAATCTCCTCGCCGAGATAGTGTATGCTAGCCGCCAAGCGCAGCGGGTTAGTAATGGGCTCGTAACGTGCAGGACTACGCGCATCCGTAATTACCGACAACGATCCCAGGCTCTGTGAACGGGTCTGCAGCTTCGAAAATCTCCCCTGACGCGTCCTGATCGTGGGAGTCGTTGGCTGTGGTGTCGACTTTCGCTTGAAGTGTCGACCACGTCCTCGCAGCAGCGTTAGAACGCCGCCGCGGCGCATTAGCTCATTCATAATACCCAAACCCGGAGAGCTAGTGGAGTTCGAGCGCTGTTCCAGCGTCGCATGTTTTTTAAAAATGAGTTAAAGAGTCGTGTGTGAAAATTGTGTGTGTGTGTGTGTGTGTGTGTGTATGTGTGGAGCAGCATCCAGAAGGATAGAAATAGTTGGATATTCCATTACGATTAGTTGACCATTGATACTAACCCAAAATGCTACGGCTTAGAGCTAACCAACCCCTCTCGTTAGGTGGAAGTAATTAGACGTACCTGCTGCTCATTATTGAATCCGTGATCGATGAAGTTCTGCTCCAGGGACAGGTGATCATCGCAGCCGGAGGGCAGCTCCTCGCAGCCCACCTCGTTCAGGGCACATTTGATCATATCGACAAGTTTTTGTTTTTGTTTCTCTTGGCAGCGCATGGCATTGAGGTCCTTCGATTGGCGACTGCAATCGCGGATGGGGTAAGAGGTTACACAAAAATTTTTTTTTTTACTTTATCATAAGAGAGAGCTACATACTTCTGACTATCTTTGTTGGACTGTATGCCATTGGATGCGTTGCTACCATTGGATATGATGCTGCCATTGGCCACCGGCGAGCCGCCGTTCACATGCTCGATCATCTTCAGCTGCCGCTCCTGGCAATCCTTCACTGCCGACTCCAGTTCCATCAGGCGTGTGCGCAGCCAATCAACGGTCAGATTGTCTACGGTCAGGGTGCTCGCAGTCAGCTTGCCCGGTATATCCTCGATGAGTGTTTCATCGAATTGGAAGAGTAGCGGCGTTGCGGGTGAAGTTCTTAGTGGAAATACGCACAATATAAATATTAAAGATATAAAAAATTAATATTATTTTTGAAAAATATGCATATCTTTATTTTGACTCGATTTTTAAAGTGTCGGATAAATTTGGTGACTGTTGCTCCAACATTTTAGGAGTTATGGAATTTTGGGGCTTATCACTCCCAAAAGGGGTGTCGAATACATTTTTAAAGGAGATATTTAGTAATCTGTTTAATTAAAGGAGATATTTAGTAATCTGTCTGCAGAATGTTTAAGTCTCTAGCTTCAAAAGCGTTTGAAAATATCGTACTCAGATGGTCTGGTGGATACCTGATGCTACTTACTTATGTTTCTCCATAAATTCGCCATACTCCTCGGTCGGATTTATGCCGCTTATCACAGTATCGATGCGTTTCTGTATCTCCTTGAATTTGTCGGCTGTCAGGTCGCCGTGCTGTGCCGCCTCCAAGAGAATGTTGCGCCATAGGAGTATGAAGCTCTCCTGGACGGACTGCTGATGCTCCAGCAGACCCGGCAGCAGCACTGTGCGAAAATCTTTTTCCACTTCGATGGCCTCCGTGATGGAGAGCACGTACTCGTTGTGTGTGAGATGCAATTTGCGACAGGCCTTCTGATACTTGTCCCGTACATCGTCCAGTTTGCGACCACTTCGACCCGGCGCTGTAAAGACCCGTTGCAGTAACTGCTAACCAACCGCCTTGCCATTGAACACCAGGTGGCACTTACCTTTTATGTAGTGCTCCTCAAAGCGCGTGCGCAGCGCCTTATAGCCCTCCAAATGTTTTTGGTATTCGCTTTTCTTTCGCACAACTTCATCAGTTAACTGTAATGCATACAAACGTAACGAATTTCTCATTTTTAATTGTGGCTCACCGTGAAGCTAGGAAATGTGTACAACTGTTGGCTGTGCCATTGATCCACTTTACCCAAAAGCTTGGCCAATTACATCATCTTGGCCCTTGCTTACGTGTTACCAAATACGCAGTGTATGCGAATGCGGAAACAGCGTCATTTTCTCACGTGTGCTTACCACATTTCTCTTTTTCTCTCTTTCACTCTTTCACTCTTTCGCAATGTATTTAACAAATGTAAAGTGACTGGCCAAAAGGACAAATGACTGCAATATGCAGCTGAGCCAACATCCGTTAGCATTGTCAACAAAATCGACAGCATTGCAGCTAAACAAATGGCAACAACATGCAGTTGGACCACGTTCACCAGGAGCAACAAACTGCAGCAACTATGTTGTTGCCACAAAGTTGCCGAGTCACTTTGAGGTGTTGTGCCATAAGCCAAAGAGCCAGCAACATTGCAAGCAGACAAGAACACCTGAGTTCAGGTAACGTAAATACCCCGTAGTCAAGTCAAAACGCGGGTATATGACCCTTGTGAATGCTAACAATAATTTCCGATTTTACCTTTACTATATATTTTCTATAGGGTATTTGAATGCGGAGCATCCTTAGCTATTACCATGACAGCGTGTGCAAGTTTTTTGACTTTGTCACTAGATGCGGAAGACAGCGAAGATTAATTGATGAGTAATTCTTAACTGCTATAAATAACTTTCAAGATAGCTCAGTTCTCAATGATTAGCAATTAATATGAATTTCACAAGAAACATCGAGAGAAATAAATACAATTATTTCAAAAATTGTTGACCCACTTTGATACTGGATACACTTTGATATTTGTGTCTCTGATTTGCAATGAAAGTGTTAAAGTTGATATATCTCACAATTACATAAATAACAAATAAACAATAATAATGCTACATATGCTGTTATTTTTGCTTACTGCTGGTGAGAGTACACAATATTTAACGTATTCGCAAAGTTCTGGCCATAAGTAGTTGGCAAGTGGTTAATCAACTTTCAATGAGCGATGCCGATAACTCTGCAGCTGTTGGCTGCTAATTTGCCTAAAAACTTGTTGCTTAGAAAGAAACTCAGACACACACACACACACACACACACACACAGAGAGTGGAACGTGGAACGTGGAACAAACGGCAGCAGTGCAAACAAAAAGCAGACAAAAACACAACTTGAAAGTGGGTCACGCGGCGCGTATTTCTTATTTCTTATTGCTGACCACTCTGCGCAGAGTCAATAGATATACGGGCTGTGTTTATTTGGCCGCGCCCCCATCCCCGCCGCACCCGGACGCGATTCGCCTCGTACATTGTTTACAAATGATTGCCAATTTTCTTGCGTCTTCGAGACTGAGAATTTTCGGCAGCTGCGCCACCTGCGCAACTTTCTTTGCTTTTCTCACACCACAGGGCGGCGCCGCTGCGGCACATAATTGGCCATCAGCTGTTACCAGTTTCCCAGCTTTTAGCTCCCAGCTCGTAGTCCCATTTCTTTTTTTTTTTTTGGTTTTTGTGTATTTTCTGCAAGAGTATTCTTAGCTGAGACAACGCATGGCGTAAAAATTTTGATTCTGCGAACATATGCAAATGCGGCGATGACCTAATGGAAACTGTGACAAGTTGTGCCAACTGCCACGTTTTGTATAAATCAGCTCAATTCGTTTTTCTGTGTTGCTCTTCTTTTTTTTTTGATACCCTGGTCCCATTTTCAATGGGTTAACAAGGGTACAATGGTTTTGGGCAAATGTATGAAACATTTTTTTGGTCAGTTTCAGTAGTCAAGTTTAAATATGTTCGGCTGTCTGTCTGTTAGAGCGCGTCGATATCGGAGACAATAACAGACAATTAGAGACTTTAAATCTGTTATGTTCCGTTATATTAATCACATAGTAATTAATCTTCCTTTGATACCGTTATATATCAAGAATATCGGTAAAGAATTGTCCTATTTTCTTGCTAAAATCCAAGTAAATGTGAAAAAACGTATTTTTTGTATGTATTTTTTTTTCCGTCACGAAGCGAAAAGAGTATATCAAGTTTGTGCAATGTTCGTCTTTCCGTCTGTCCGTATAAACGCATTTATTCGCCCGCGTCAGATAAAGTGTTAAACTTTTTATGGTGCGTCTACTGGGGCGTGGCAAATCGATAGCACCTAAAATCATATATCGATAAAATTAATAATTTTAAAGCTAATTTAGCTTTAAACATGGTATGTATAAAGCAGGTGACCTCCTCAAAAGATTATCACCTTAACATCTTTGCCACTCCCACTAGAATATCTCACATGTCGCCGCCTTAAAAAATTGGAAATGGCTATATCTACTTTATCAGCTCGATTTTTGAAGAGATGACCTCTTCAAGTGCAAATTGTCTGACAAATTGGCTGGCTCTAGTTCTAAGCCAGTTTACGCAACCCGAAAGCTCAGACTTTATCTGACGCAGGTACACATGAATATATATCCAAAATGTCATGTCTCTAGCTTTAAAGCAGCGAGGTAAATTGCGTTTAGACGGACATTGTACGAACACAAAGTATATTGTGAATTTAGTAAATGATTATAAAAATAGTTGCGTATTCGGCACATCGCATTATTTTAAGGTACAAAAAAGCTGTTTGTCTGTCTGTCCATCCATATGAACGCGCTGATCTCTTAAACAATAAGAGCAAGACATTTTAAATTTTGAATTTAGACTAGCCCATGACACGCGTAGATTAAGTTTGTCTCAAATGATCGATAACTTTTACCGTTTCTTTACAATCGAGAAAATTTTACAACAACCTCGAATTTAGTGTTATTTAAATTAGTTAAATTTGTTACATACATACACACATAAATGTATATGATCGTAGCTTGATAATAAGCTTGCACTCAGTCCATTACTCCAGACAATAGTTAACGCACCATTTTCATATCGATCATATTTGTTATTATCTAAGCTGTTCCATATATTATTTAGTTGATGAACAATATAAAATTTGCCCCTATTGGTCTATTAGCATTCGCATAAGAAAAATCCCGCCAATAAGAGCATCAATCAGTAACAAGAGAGGCACTTAAAAAACAACTCAATCAGGCGAAATTCAATTCAAGTCTTCTGCTTTCAAAGAAATTGCCTTTAATAAAAATAAATTTGTCAAATATATTGTGAAGTCGTGATGTAATAAAAATCAAGCGAAGCGCAAACAAGTGACAACAAATACAACAACAACAACAAACCTAAATCTTAGCCACATTTGTGGATGGAGGCAACGGAGTTTTATTTTTTTTTTTTGTATGTTTCGGCATTTTTTTGTAAGTTTTATGACGAGGGCAGCGCGTGAGACTTTTTCTCGGCTTACAATTTGAATAAGAAATGGTGAAGCAGCTGTGACAGCAATAACAACAATGTGAGCCAACGATTTTCCTTTTGTTGTGTTTAGTGGCCTACGTGGTCTATAATTCAAGTCTTTGGGAAATCAATGCAACTGATTGTGTGGCATTTTCAATAGTTAAGCGCCAGGCGGTGCCCCGAGTCGGTTGCATAATCGTTGACAGCAACAACAATAATAATGATAATAACTATGATGAGGTTTTATGGCGTCTTAAATATGGGCATTTAGCTGGCAATTGCAAATTATGCAAATTTACAAAATATTGGCCAGTGTACACACACTAACACAAATTGTGTTACGCTCGAAATCAGTGGTTCGTGTCTTGGCTAACCGATGGTCAATGAACTCGGCCGTCAGATTGATACAATGGACATGCTTATATTAATGGCCATTTCGCTAGCTTCATATAACTGTATACAGACTGCGACAACATTTAGTTGTTGGGGAATACAATGGCCATCATTCAGTAATCATTTAGTTAAGATTTCGGGTATCCTTTCGATGGCTAAATAAATAGACAAAACGTCACTGGAACTCATTTAAATAGCTATTTTACATTTCTATATTGATTTTTTGCGAAATTTTGTACGAATTTGCATGCGTGCCAAGTGAAAACAGCGTGTAGAGATATAATTAAAATGTTGGCATAAGTTTGGTCAGTTTGACAATCAGGCAATACTTTCTATTTCCGTTGAATGTCAAAGCAGACAAAAGCAGAATAGAATGGCAATTGAGCAATATTATCCACTTTAGTGAAAGTGCGTAGCAACGAAAAGCGTAGCAAACCAAATTTTTTGGGACTGGCCAGCAACGAGTTTGTTGCCTCAGTCTTTCTCTGTGGATCAAAATTTGTATTCACAGGAGAGAATTTTGTTGCTCCTGCCAATAGCCCCTGTTAGATATTTAAAAATGTGGGCCAAACCTAAAATTGGACTGTCTTTATTTACATGTACTAATAAAGTTCGAGGGCGAGTTTTCTTACCAACAACGGTTTATTTCACCTTGCTAATCGTTCGAAGCTTGAATTTATAGAGTATAATTGATATGACAAAACAGCACTAATAAGTAAAGTTCACTTTCTGTGAAATTTTACTCTGGTTTGGCGTAAAAATATTACAGAAATAGCTTGGATCTTGGTAGGAAAAACCAATATTGACCTCGAGCCACCCAACATATCTATCTAAAATATAATATAGGAATATTTTATTTTTAAATCACTTTCTTTTCTATGACATTAACTTGATCCGTAGACTGTACATTGGTGTTTTTAATGTCAAGCGAGCTGGCTTAGAGCGAAGATCGCTTGAGCACGTTATTAAAACTTATCTACATACATACGGACATATGTATGTATGTTGGGTAGCTAGAGAAGTCGGGAAGTGTTGCCCGGCTACTAGCCGACTGGCTTTGTTAATTTATTTTAACTGCGCCCCAAACATGATGGAGTACTTGCTTCGCTACAGTAAGAAATTAAGTTGCAGTCGCAGCGCGGTGCGGCGCAGTCCAAAGCTAAGTGGCAGGTACACAAAACCCAGGCCGAAGTCCCTGTTGAAGTCACAGCCGGGCCGAGACCGAAACTGGCCCTGGCTCAACTCGCAGCCCAAATCTCAGACCCATTGCCCATTGCTCTGGGCATTTGCTTGGCTCTGGTTGTGGTTCTTTATTGTTTTCAGCGCACGCTATCCTTCTACCTATCTCTCTTTCTCCCTCACTATGCATCTGCACTCGGTCTCGTTTTCTCTTTTGCTGTTCCCTGTCGTTGAGTTGTGTGCCAGTATTTGTGAGTCTGCATGTTGCAGACTTGTTTCATAACTGGTCCACGATTCTCAGAATTGGAGGAACAAAGGCTGGGGCTGATTTTGATTTTGACCGACAAACGTTGCCTGGGCTTGTTGTCGTTACCGTAGCCATAGTCGTAGCTGTTGCCGTTGCCGTTGACTCTACTCCTGTTGTTGCTGCTGCCCCGGCTGTCTGTTTGCTCAACTCAATTTTACTCCAGCTCCAGCTCGAGCCCTAGCTTGGCCATCAACAGGCGACAGCGGTGGCACAAAACAAAAAAGGCAAAATGTACTTGAAATTGACTGAAAAGATATGCCGCACATGCGCGTAGATTATTATGAGATAAAGCCAAGCGTACCGGCCAAGTTGTTGTTGTACATATGTATATATATACATGCACATGTATGTATATTCGTATGCACAAGTATGTGTGTTGAAGAAGAAAAAGAGTTGAGCGCGTGTCGCGTTTATTTTCGTGTTGTGATTTAAACGCGATGAACATTTTGAAATAGGAAATTATTTTAGAAGCTGATAAAATTGTGAGGTAACATTTCCTAAAATCAGAGAATTGATTTAAATTCTCAATTTTTCTCATGATATTTACGGATTGAAAATTTATTATTTTTATATATTTAAAACAGATAAATTGCAGTCAAGTCGGGACCGCCAGACTAGTAGATACCCTGAATCCAGCATTAAGCACATACACACGAACTGTGGTGTGTGCTCATATATATTTGAATGTCATATTAATATCATAAGCATTTTACAACGATAAAACAAGAATGCAGAAGTTAAACAAAGCATTAACTATTCATAGGTTACTGGTACTGGGTATTTCCTAGTTGGACACTCTCGACTTGTTGCTTGCTTGTTTTGTCATATCTACAAAATTTATCAGTTCATAATTTGAATCTTTTTCGATTACGTGGTGGAATCATTAACCAAATTGGTGATCATTAACACACACCTCCGCGAACTGTTTGTAATGCTGCCTGGCTGCTGGAAGATCAAACCACGACAACAATTATACAACCGAGTAGAGTAGTGACAGAGTCAATTTTGGAAAATTTGTACAGTTGGACGGAGACAAAACAATGCACACTAGATAAAAATAATGGCGTCTGTGAAGTTGTTGTTGTTACTTTAAAATATTCGTATACATGGTCTGTCACTTATTTTAATTGTTTATTGTTTATGGCCCTAATGCTGTTGCTATTTTCGCTGCTGCTGTTCTCGCGATCTTGTTGCTTTTGCATCTCTCGTACCAGTCTGCGCGAGGGCGATCAACTCTGTCTCAACTTTGTAGATTGTGATCACTTTATGCGACAATTTAACTGAACGTTTGTAAGTATTCCATATGTGTTTTAATTCATATACATATGTGTACATATATTTGTAAGTATACGTGTATTAAATATCTCAAAAGGAACCTTTTGATGGCAATGCGCATTAACCGGTTTTATCAGTCGTGCAGTCCGGCACTCAGGCAGTTAATAATTTTGCATTTGACGTCATCATGTTGTCGACATACGCGTATCTTGTTTTGTTATTAGCGTTAAACAGCTTGCGCAAATTTCTGTTTGTAAGACAATTGGCCCACTTTGCGACTCAATTCTCAAGTTGGCAATGGGGAAAACGAGAGCTGATATTATTGTAGATATTTGCATTTATTAAAGTGATTCGATTTACTTCAATCTACTTCAGTTAGATGGCAATTAATTGATATGCAATTGATATAATTTAGCAACCAATTTGCATTAACAATGCGTTTCAAACATTAGTTGGGTATAAACCAACTTGATAAGTGCATTGACTAACGAGCACAAATTAGATATGGTCGATATTGGAGAGCCGAGAGTGAAGTTTCGTAAGTCGCGCTACTTTCACGGTCGAAAGTTTGCGAGATTTGTAGAATTTCTCTTTCGCAATAATTGACTGCAAATCGCTTCAATTAAGCAATTCCGAGTGCAAAGACAACCGCAAATGTAAACGCAGGCGAGAAATTGAGCCACCTAACCAAAGAACCAGAAATAAACACGAAGACGTTCAGGTTTTCAGATTGTTCCACTTTCGGAGGCTCACTGCGGACACGGATGTGGATTTGGATCTGTGCTACACAAAAATCCGCCAGCAAACAAGTTCAGCTGACAATCAGCTTCACTTTGATGCATTGCGCTCGGCTTACACAAATCTGGCACATGGAAAACCCGCCCCAAAAACCAACCAAAAAATTTATGTGGAATGTGGTAGCCACACAGACACCCTGTAACCAGGTAAACAATTTTTAAAGTGGTATATTATGATAAAAAGAGGAATTACTTGTCGAACACAATTAATACGCTTACTTGTTCAACCCATTTTTATTGAGTTGACCTTACCAAAATCGAAAAACTGTTTCAGTTTTGTTGCGCCGACCGCTGAACGCTGACTATTAATGCTTATTGTTGGTCATTGACACAACAAGTTTATTGTCTCTGCGCCATAAATAATCACAGTTATTTATGTGTGTGTGTGTGTATGCAAGTACCAAACTAGAAATTGCTCGACTCTTGTTGTGCTTAGCCTCTCAGTTTCTAGTGGCACTTTGTCACTTTTCGCTAGCCCCAAACTCGTGTCGCAACTCAAAACCCAAACACAACCTCGAACTCCAATTCTCGTACTCGCAATTGCCCTGACCAAACGTTCAGCATTGCGGCGTTGCGGCAGTGCCAATATATATACATATTTCTGTCTACATATGTATATGTGTGTCGAAATAGTCCCAAATTGTCAAAGTTCAATGCCATATTTTTAGCTACTTTGGTCTTTGTCTCTGTGTGTTTCTCCATCATTATTCTGTCAAAATAAAAATATAATACGAGGTATGCCAAAAACTAAATTGCAAATAAAAACAAGTGAGAAAGCTTTAATAGATTCCATGATATCGGCCTTTTACTCCCTGTAAGATTCAGTTTACTTGACTAATACACTGAAAATAAAATGTAATATATACATATACATTCACAGTTGTGGCAAATGACTCATGACTTTCATTCATAAATATAATTTTCACTGCTCTTCTACTAAATTCCAGTTTTGTAATTGGCACATACGTAAATACATAAATACATAACACAGATGTACATTGAATATACAACATCAATTAAGACAATGTGGACTTTAAGTTAATGATTGAAATACACAGATGTATTCACTTCACTGACCTCAATAGGGCCTGGCATCAAAAGCCAATTTACAGAATTACATATGAGATCAAAAAGTCAATAATGCTTATTAATACATAATTCTAAACGTCCCTCGTTTGAGAGCGCGCCTGAACAAGGCTTCTGCATTTTCTTGTATTACATTTTTGCTTTTGGCCTCATTATAAAATCCAAATAGTTCTGCTGCAATTTGATGGACTGTCATTTTTATTATTTGCTGCACATTTGTTACCTTTGCTTGGCAGGGGATTTCTGTATTCATTTAACACTTGCCTCTGCTCGTTGTTAGCTACATTTTAAGGGGTGTAAACAGACAAATACATTATCCTCTTGAGTGCCATCGTCGCGTTGCAAAGCGATTCAAGGTGAAATTGTAAAAGAAATCGATTGATTTACATAGTTGATCCAAATATATGTATATATATATATATATATATATATATATATATATATATATATATATATGCTTATACATATATCTGCATATAGATTGAAAGAAAGGTCGCATGCGCCAATAACATGACCCGTGCCCACACTTTTGTGGTTTCAAAAGCGCCACCGACAACCGCAATGGCAAATAAATAAACGGCTTTAACTGGTCAGCAGTGTATATATATATCTTGGTCAGCACTAGCAGCTGAGTCGATTGAGCCATGACCGTGTGGACAGATAGCGATCTCGGAAATTGTAAGAGCTAGAGATAGAAATCTGAAATATTTACACATGTATATAGTTAGGTTTACCATATACCCAACAAGCTTAAATTTTTTTTCTATATCTGGGCCAAATTATGATTTGAAAACATGATTTTAGTTTGTATGTTTTCGTATAGTATACACAGATTAGGGGTATTTAATTGATTTTAAACCATAAATTGAAAAGAAAAACCTAAAGATACTTCATGCAAATATCTTTTAATGCTTTAAAAAATTTTGTAAATATCAGACAATATACTTAGAGAGAATATGAATATAATATGAATAATGACATTGAGTCATAATCAATATGCAAATGTTTATCTACCTTATATTCTTTTAGTCTCTTTTAGAATCTGCTGCTGTACTGCGCCATTCTTATTTTTAGTGGCAGCTATAAAATATTTTCGATTTCTTTTTGAATAAAGTGAAAAGCCAGCACTCGGCACAGTTTTACATTTCTAGTATTAAATAAACAATTGGGGCTCTATTAATTCTGGTGCGCGCTGCATTTGCAGCTGTCACATTAACGGCTGCACTGGCAAATAAAATTTGTGTGTGCCAAACTTAAATTCATGTTGCGGCACACGCGGCGACTACGTAATTTGCTTATTTTAAAAGTTTACAATACTTGCAACGTGTTCACACAATCACAGAGCAATCCCGTATAAATTATATAAATGAGAGCACTTATTTAAATTCTGAGAGCAGATAATTTTGCTTTTGCGACAGACAAAAATCAATAACAAAATATCGAAAACTCTGCAACATTAAAATAGTCCAATAGTCCGATCAATATTCTTGATAAGTTGATTAGTCAATGTCAGATACTTTAAAAGCTAGGGACTTAAAACTTGTAGACTTTTTCTCAAATTTTATTATTTCTTTTTATGCGCCTTGTCACATTTATGTTTACACATAATCATAGGATAGAGTGCATAATTGACTCAATTGTTTTACATGTTTTTGTGAACGAGTATTGCGCTGACGGTTACACCCGATTTTTAAAACGCATAGGTCTGGTGCACAATAAAGCTTATATATACTTTATATACAGAACGATTGGGAACAGCGTATCTTTTAGTCATGGCTAGAACACTTTTACTTGTTTTAGCTGTTGTTTAAAATATAATTGTTTATGTTGTTGTTTATTTTATTTTTATTTTGGCTTCCCTCCAAATTAGCAAACAGATTTCACGCAAACACAGACGGTATTTGAAATCCCCCGGCTAGCATCTTTCTGGTTTTAAATTTCCACCAGCTTCAGCAAATTTGCGTCAAAACAAAAATCAAAATATTTTTTGCATTGTAACGTTAACAATTTTAAAATGGTTTTGTGCAAATGTCTGTGTCAAGCAGAAGGAAGCAACCGCGATCCCATTAAATCTGCATCGGCTTTCCGATGTTCGTCCGTCGTGATGTCTGTATGATCTTGTTATAGAATACGTATTTAGATCGAGAATGTTTTTGGCACTCCCGAATTTTATATATATAATTTTTTAGGCTTTTCCTTATTATATCAATAATAATAATAATTCGCTTGGCATACGCTGCGTATGAGCAATGTGGCAATGGTTGCAGGATAACGCGAAGTTATTTTCATCGCCTGCTAGTTAGTTAGGGGAAAAACTGGCGCTGGCGTCGCAATGTTTAAGGACGTGTCTGCTGGAGTTGGAATTCTGTTGATTACGCCCCGCCCATCGATTTGGACTTTGCGGGCAATTCGACGAGAATTACAAACAATAATGCGTTCAGTTAATGGCCGCCGCGTCGCCAACGCCTTCCTGGCAGACATACCAAGTCGGCAAATCCCGACACCAGCCCGACCTGGCACTTTGTCCCCTTGATTTTAGTAGGCTTTGAAATGTTGATGCTTTAGTTTAGTGGAGGAATTATATGCACACATTTAAATTAATTAAAGTGGCCGCCATTGGTGGCGTCTGTTGAGTTATGGCCTCCATTAGTTGAATCGAAAACAAGTAAGCGCGTTGCAGTTGGGTGTAACCGACTGCACAATGCTCGTTCACAATATAATAACAGCTTAAACTCTAGCTTTAAATCTGTGGGAGATAGGCATTTTCGATTTTTTAGGGCGCGGCAAAAAAATCTTAGCACTTTGTCTGAAAAGGATAATTATAGGATAAATATCTTTACAACATGACGGACAACATGACAAGTTTCAAGTTTCACTTTGTGAGCGAATAGTTGAAAGCCCCTAACAATTGGGGCAAAAGTTATGCTGTGGCAGAGGCAGCAATACGAGCATTGTACAAAACCAATATACTCTTTTAGTTCGTGAACGAGTATAAAAAGCTTGCAATTTAAATCAGCATAGGGCACATGAAATATCCCCAAAGCACATTTTCAGATTGTCCAAAATGGAAATTGCAATTTCGTTACTGTTCTGAACTGAATGGGATGGTTCCAACACGGCGGTCAAATGTAACCACACGGCACGAGGACTTTATGTGATATAGCAAAGGACTCTACAAAATTGTTGGCGCCTGGCTGCATTTCGTGCTAAACAAATTGCCCAGCTGGCGTAACCAGCAGGAGCTGGATTTTGCTGATTTTTGTCTTTTATTATTGTTGTTGTTGCTGCCATTATTAGAATTCTGTCGAGTGCTGCTGGATTGACTTTCATGTACTACAATAAGTGTGGGCTCTTGTCTGCCTTTCCGTCAACCCTAGAGCGGTCGCAACCGTCCAAACAGAAGTCATGTAAAGCGTTAACAGGCCTATTTCAAGTAAATTTTCCACTTTTTTAATTTGTATACACTGTAGTTATTGGTGTAATTTAAGAGTAGCATCGGAACTGTAATATCTCTGCGCGAAAAACGTGTAATTAATCATATTGTTCTTTTCAAGTTTTCTTAGCATATCTAGGAGACTATTAACGATAGAGCTAATAAATTTATTGTTATGTTCGCGTAAATCAGATATTAAATTAAACTTGTCTTTGTATGTAAGGGGTTGAAATGTTTGTAAAGACAGATCACCGGATTGAGGCAAAGGCAATATACATATATTTTATTGGCTTTGGTTCAGAGTATTTCCTAGTCGGCGCGGTCCCGTCTAAAGCCTTCGTAATTGTTTCTTAACGATGTACTATAAACAATTAGCTATTTTTTTAACTGTGAAAACATTCAAGTTATATATTGTGCCATCTGCTTACATACTTAGAATATGTGTCTTATTACCGTATGTGTAATAAAAGAGAGCTTGTCGTCATTTTACAATCCACAAAATGTTGTTTATAAATAAATTTTATTACATTATATACAAGAAATTTTGCTGCTGCTATCGTATTTTTGTATGGCAGTGTGGGCGATCTGACCAGACCCATGCTAATTTGAAATAAGTCGGGCCACAAATCCTGAACCGCACCTTTGCCATAAACAAAAGGTATCACAAAGCAATAAGAGGAACAATTAAGAAGGAGACAGCGTAGGGGATACCCTGAACACAGCGGCGGGCTGTCGTTTTCTCTAAGAATTTCTACGTTTCTGAACCGAGCTTGATGAAACTTTTTGCAATGGAATTTTGTAAGTTTTTAGAGAATATTAAAATATTGATTGTGTGTCTAGCCCCTAAGTCAACGAAAAACTTTCAGAATTTGGTGATGTTGATTTTGATTGAAACAAACATTGAAATCTATAGCTTTTATATGTTTTCATTCTGTATAACCGCGTCAATTGCGGACTTTCGATAACTCTTACTGCTTTCCTAACGCCTTCAAATATTTTAAAATTTTTGTAAACACTAGAGGCACTCTATTTGGATCAAAAGAATATTATAAAGATAGAAGTTATTGAAGAAATTGTGTGGTAAACTTAAACGAATTTCACAAGCCAATTTGCAGCAATTTGCTTACGCTTGCATTTGCTGTAAATTGGCTTGTGAAATTTTATATGCATGTTAAACATACATATATTTGTGCGTAACGACAGTTCGCAGCTGATTTCAGGTTATTTCCTAGTTGGGGGTGTTCGACTAGAGAAGTCTCACTTGTTTTTCTGTCCATATTATTGTATGTCTGTTATCATGTTGAAAAAGAAGGAAATTAAGATTCCTTAAGATTCCTTAATTTCCAATAGGTTTTGGCCATTTGCCTCTACTTTGCCTGAATAGTTGAGAGTTTTTCCTTCCCGATTGCATTAAGGGACAAGTGCTGAGCAACGTTGGAAATCTCACTGCAGTTACTGCCGGATGACGGAAGTAATCATCATCATTTTACTGGTATCTGATACTCGCTGTCATCGTTGGCTTTGGTAAACACGCACTGGGCGCCGCCATTTCGCACACAATGCAAAATTGCAATTGCAATTGTGTCGCCTAACTTTGACTTGGACGATGACGTAGACGTAGACGTAAACGTCTCTGTTGATTAGGTCTTATATGGCTGAGAGCTAATAGTTCCGCAAACAGACGAGACGATGGCCCAAACCGAAAGTTGCTCAACTGCAAATGCTGCAGACATGGCAATTGATGGCGGAACTTGCTAACTGGCCGGCAATGCCGTTGCTGATGCCGACGCCGATTCATGCCATTATATTGCAATTATGCAAGCAACCCCCAACGGAAAAGACTTTTCATTCGTTTCTGTGTATTTCCACCCTTGGCGTCGGCCAGACGGCGCACCCCATGACATTGTTTGGTGTCCACAAATTTCGTTTTTGGACACCAATTTATTTGGCTGCGAGTATCTACGGTTCGTTGTTTTGTTCCCGCACGCGACCCAATACACAATTTTTGCACGACTTTCAGCTTACAGCGACAACAACATCAGCAACAACAACAACAACAACATGGCCACATGTTTGTTGTCAACAAATATCAGCTCTAATTTTTATACTGCGTGCCACTCGCTGAGAGTTGGCAGCTGCAGCCGCCGTACCGATAAAATCACTGGCCATACTTACATGCAACTCATGGCACTGACTGAAAGAAAAATTGCTGTATAAATGTATCTATAAGTTGGGCGCGCTCAAGCAACAGTGTGTGCGAGTTGTCTTTTGGGGCTGTTGCTGTTTCAGTTGTTGCTGCAAGCTGGGCAGCATTTACAGCAGTATCAAGACATTTTTCCAGCCTAAGACAATCGAACAATTGCACTTAGTTAAGTAGCTCCCATTTGTAAATTATATAGATATAATGCATGTTTTTAAGTGTCTGGCAAAAATGTTGGCAAATTAATCCAAAAAAAAAACAATTAAGAACGTTGCAGTCGGGCGTTACCGACTGCGTTATACTCGTTCACATTCTTAATTATTATTATTATTTTAAAAAATTTCGATATTTGAGAATGGGGG
>SCDY01001068.1:0-37841 GCA_004143825.1 Drosophila micromelanica
GAACCGATTTTCAAGATGTTTACCATTTTCGCCATGATTTGACCTCTAAATTGATTCTGCATTTAAATTTAGTTCACATTTGAAAATAAAATTTTTTTTGATTTTTTTCCAAAAATATCCTTTACTCCCCCCTTATGTATTTTGGAAAAAAATACTTTACTCCCCCCTTAAGTATTTTGGAAAAACACATTTTTTTTAAATTTAAATTTGCGAAATTTGTTTAGTTTCTTATATAAAAAATTTTTCTATTAATTAAAAAAAAAAAGTTCTCCCTTCTTTCGATCTCACTCTTACAGACTCATAGAATTTTCATGTTTTAAACTGCTTTAAGCTCATTTCATAAAAGCGTTGCCAATATTTAATGTTATTAATGCTAATTTGTATTAAATAATTGTTATTCACATTTCAATATCAACACGACAAATGTGCAAACCAGTCAAGCGTGAAAGTGGATAAACAAAATCAGCCAATAAAAAAAAAACACAGAATAAAACATGGTCAACGAAATGGACACAGCTCACAAGGACCTTTAAATTGGCGACCATTTGCTAAGTGACCCAACATGCGGCTGCATCGCAAGGCGAACGATTCCTAACACAGGCTCAGCCCGCATCGTTGGTCAACTGGCGGCGCGTCCTGGCCCCCAATAAGGACGAGCTTTGCCGCAACGCCGACACACCCGGTCTTAAGTACATCGACAGTCGCATGCTACACACCGCAGACATGTGAATGGAGCTGACAAAAAAATTAAAAAAATAAAATTATATAATTGAAACAAATGCAGGAGTATTTATTTTCGAGCTCCTGAACATTCAATACCCTTGCAAAAAATTCAAAAAATACATATTTCAATATTTTATTTTTAAAAATTTTGTATCAACAGTTAAATAAATAAAAATTCTAATTAAATATGAACTTTAAGCAAACTAAAAAAAATGTGCTGTCTCTTCTCTCACATTGCTAACAATACTCCCCGCCGGGCTATGGAATGGGTATGCGAATGTAAACAACTAACTGCAGACTTTTCTTTGGACTGGCCGTGTTGGCCGTGCTGAGAAGTGCGGGCTTTTTAATGCATGACGCCTTTGTCAAGTGGAGCACCACGCCGGTAACAGAGGACATCACTCCAAAAGAGCTATTCCCAGCGGTCGTCAAGGCCGCTCATATACCTTTTTGCAGGTCCTGTGACGCCGCAGGACAACAACAACTGGAGCTCATCAGCAATGTGGGTACAATGTACAAGCCCGGGTATGTTTTAGCCAAGAAAATAGTTTTCATTTACTTTCAGTTCAATAATTTTTTATTAGAATGAAAGAATTTTACAAGGCATCAAGAAAAAGAAAAAAAAAAAGCTATCTTAAAGATTTTACCGCCAAATAAGATTTTAGAAAATTCTCAGTGCTAAATTTTTCTATAACAATAATTTTCTTAAATAATGAGTAAAAATATTGCAGTCGGATATAACCGACAGCATAATACTCATCCACTGTATAATAACAGCTAAAAACGGTCGGAAACGGTCTCAACTTTTATTGTCATTAATCTTGTAATTATTATTGTGATTGGAAATATTTCCTAACACAAAGTTTTCAATACAGCTCAATTTAAGACCTCTTGTTTTAGATGATATGACCTGAAAGTTTCCTCTAAACCAAGCGCCTACTTTTAATATATAAACGCAGATATTCGTCCTGATCAAGTTTAGATGTACTTATATAGAGATTTCGCCAGCTCGTCACTTTAATTCCAATTAAAAAAGCCAGGCTGCAGCAACAGCATCTTTAGCATCTTTTATGCTTGTTACAAAGGCAGCTGGTTTTAAAGTTGGACCCGCAATGCAGTCCGATTTGAATGTACACGGCATAATTTATATTAGATTATTGTTGTATTTATTTAACTCTATATTAAATCCCAGTATTTGGTAACTACATCATTTTGTGGCAAAGCAAAATTTATTGGACGCTCGTAGCCCAATGTAAAGTGTTTCACTTCCTTCTTCACCTCATCGTCAAAGACCTGGTGGGTTAGACAAAAACAGTTCAAATTAGTGTTAAGTAAAAGTTCAAAAGAGTTCAAATTTGGGTTAAGTAAAAGTTGTTTCTTGCATTCAATATAATGTTTGCGGATTTATGAAAATTGACCAGCAAGGCAATTTAAGCCCTTCTATGCGATTCTCGTGAATTTAAGTAGGGGTGTTTTCAGTTTTCTATTGTGTGTTATATTTGTTATATTTAAGAATGGTTATTTTTAAAAGTAAGTCACGTTTTCTCCCTCTCCCTCTCTCTCTCTCTTTCTTACATTTTCTTTCTCTCTCTCTGGTTTACTCTCACTCTTTCTCTCTCTCTCTCTCTCTCTGTCTTTCTTTAACTGACTCCCTCTTTTACAATACTTACGTCACACTCCTTCATTTCCAGCATAGACGAGAGATCAAACTCCATTATAGGTAAGCTTTTGGATACGAAATGTGCAGCGTTTGCCACTTCGGGCACCGCATGCTTCTGCAGCAGCGACATCTCCCAGAGGGAGCTGTTGAGGGCGCCAGCCTTGACCGGATCCAGTTCCGTTTCATCGTAGGGATCGGCAATCTCCACAGCTGCTGTCAACATTGAATACTATAAATATTCAGAAATATATTCTCACATTGCTTACCGCTTGCGGCGGGTGATGCACAAATGAGACGCTGGAGGCCCGTGTGCCGCAACAGTAGATTGCATATGAATCGTATCATTATAATGGCATCCTCTGTTGGACTCTTAAGAGCGAGTCGCGCCAATCGCTTCACAAAAGCGGCCACCAGATTTTCGGGCAAATGCGTCGAAGTCAAAAATAGATCGGCCAAATAAAAGAGACGAGCTTTGTACTTGTTGTAGAACATTCGGGGATAGAACATGTTATACAGTTTCTGATAGATATCGGGATACGTGATATTTTGCTGCTGCATCAGTGTAAAGATTCCCTGCAGGGCAAGCAAGGCAATTGGTCCATCTGCAAAAACAAAGATAAAAATATATAATCGAAAAAAGATAATACATAAGTGAAGAATTTATATATTGTACCGAACTGATGCAGCGAATCCATTAGGAAATCAGTCAACAATATGGGATTCTCCAGATGCGGAAGTATACGCTCCAAGAGGACAACCAGCACCTGGCGATGCACCTTTTCATCCACACCGCTGCAAGCCGCAATTATCTCATTCCAGGTAGTATTCAACAGTTTTCGCGTTTGTTCATAATCAAAGCTGGGGCTTTCGTCGTTGCCCGCGCCAATGTGATACTGCTTGGCATTCAGCACAATCTTGCCCAAGTCAAGCAAATTGACGATGGCCAAATAGTTGAGCGCCACTGTTGGTTGGTCCGCAAAGCTAGTTGGTGCCAGTGCCGGCAATAATTGATAGGTCAACTGGATCACGTCCAGGCAGCGGGCATATTTCTTGAATGCCACCAAAGCCGCTGGTGGCGTTTGTGCCGCACCGACCAGCGTTTCGAGTATGCTGCGCATGCGTTCCACGGGCCAAGCATTCCCAGTCAGATGGTTGGCCTCGGCGGATATCAGCTGCATGCAGACTTTGAGCGCAACGCCAGATTCCTCTTTGGCGTCGCTACCCAGGCGCTCCAGCAGCAGGGACCACGCCTCTTTGTAGAGTGCACTGCATTTGTCATTGGGATTGCTAGACTTTCCCTTTGGTTTTGCCACGGTTTTGGCCAATTTCTGCTTCTTTTCGGGGGCAGCAATGCACTTGCGCTTGAGCAGATTTCTGAAGATCACCTCGAGCACGTGCATCACGCCAATTGCATTGCATTCTGGATCTTTCTAAAAATTTAACAATTGCACATATATAATTTCATTATAATTCTCATTCTATGCGATTTTCACTTGCCAAGAGGTAAACAATTTTTTGCAGTACTTTTGCATCGAGACTGCTGGAATTTAGGAAAGCATTGGCTTTCTGCTGTAGCTCCGCTGGCACATTTGCACGTTTCTCAGACACCGCCTCCTCCTGACCATCCTCCTCCTGTTCCTGCTTGTCACGGATTGACTTCTTGGCCAATTTAGTTTGTTTCATGATTGGTTCTATTTACAACTGAATGCGGCTATCAAAATAAAACGTGCGGCGTGCTGTTCGGGTGCTGCCAACTTGTTGACTATGCTTTCACGCGTTTGTCCAAAATTAACACATTTTAGCGCTAGACTAGCACATGTGTGCGTATGTGTAAATACATGTTATATTTACTTAGAGCTATTTTTTATTTCGTGCACAATTGTTAACTGGTCAGCATGAATGTCAGCACAGATTTTAAGCCCGTATTAACGCGTGCCGCGCTTGCATTGCGGAAAACCGAAGACAACAGCGAATTTAAGGCATTGGTATTCCAAGAACCCCAAGCGACACTCACAACAACAACAACAACAAAGACAGCAACAAACACATCAAATGATGATAAAAGAGATGAAAAGTTGAGCAAAGGAGCTGACAACGAGTTCGACATGAAAAAGGCACGTAAGGAAGTGCTCAACTTTGCCATCGCCAACCAGCGGACGATCAAAAACAAACGCAGAATGGAAATAATGCAGCTGGTCAAACTTGGCGCCAAGCCGCCGAAGAAGGCATACAAGAACTACAAGGAACTGAAGGCGGAGCGCAAGCGTCTCAAGGACAACCGCGAGGAGCGCAAGAAGTTCCATCAACTGGGCAAGAATCAAACGGGCGCAGCCAGTGTCAAGTGCAACAGCGGCAAGAGCCAGCAGAAGAAGCGTGTGCCCGTGGCCAATATCGGCCAGCATTATGGCAAAGCGCAACCCAAGTTTAAAAAACGCAATTAAAAATCATCTAAAACCAATCGTTAAACTGCTTTGATGTATTATTTGGGGGGGGGACTCTTAATATTGTAAACAAACATTCACAATAGAGTTGTATTTATTCGTTCTGAATAAGTTCGTTTGAACTATTTGCCTAATTGAACCAACGAACTGCGTTCCAGTTTTTGGTTCAATGTTCGTTTTATTCTAATTATCAACATAATTGATTTATACAATAAGTTTAAGTTACAGATAAATTCCTCAAATTAATTATTAATTTATGCACGTACTTAAACAATTTATATATCTTGTTTAAATTGACAATTTTATATCAAATTGAATCATATTTTTTCATGAGTTATTTAACAATAAAAGAAAAAAATTTAATATGATATGTTATTTATTAAGTACTATGATCCTTTTTTTGCATACGTTTGAAAAAGATGTACCATTTGTAATTTAAATTGTATTTAACGATCGACAAACTATGTGGAGAGTTTATTTGTTCAATCAAAATGTAAAACCTGAACGTACTCTTTAAATTGAACTGCAACGTGCAACTCTAATACACATATACAGTTACATTTATGCAAAGCTTAGTGTTGTCGGATGATTTTGAATAAATGGCAGCCCCACGACCTGCCTAGAGCTGCCAATCTTTTACAAATCATATGTTCCAATTGTTGGTTTTTTTTGTTGTATTTTGCACTTGGTCCGTCGTGCGATTACGTGAATTCAGCTTGAAGTAATATTTGTGTTAAATTGCCGCTAAAATGAACGCAGCCCCACGCGCTATCCCTAAGCAGCTACTACGACGAGCCTACAGCCAGGTACAAAAAGGCCCAGGAGCCGCAAGGCCCACAGCCAGCGGCAGTAAAGCTCCCGCCTCAGCACCCGTCAACAATGTAACGGGTCTCACCAGCGCCTGTGTCAGGCCCGCATCAGAACCAGTTGGACCCGGAGCCTCGCCAACTAGCGGTTACAAAGTGCCCGAGTATTTTTGCTTTAATCGGTTCAGCTACGCTGAGGCTGAGGTGGAAATGGCCAAATACCGTTGCCCGCAGCCATCTGCGTTAAAAAAGTAGTTGAATAATGTAATTAATGAAAATGTATATAAATACGTATAATAAACGATGTTATAAAAATATACAAGCAAAGAGCAAAACAATACATGACATAAAAATTTTTTCACACATACATATATAAAAATATGTCAATATATATAGATATATGTATAGGTATCGTACATATGTATATATATAAATACGCGTGTGTGCTTGTATGCATACAAGCTACAAGGGCATGCCCACCTGTTAACCAGAGTTGGCAGCACGCAAGGTTTTGACACCAGTTGGCAGGACAATTTTACCCATTTATTTTTGCACTCGCTCTCTCCTCTTTTCACTACTATTTCTCTTCACAATTTCATGGCGAGTGGCAGTGCTGTGATGTTCTGGGTAATCGACATCGGAAATATTGAGCGCGGGAAGTGATATTTACCAGAGTTTCGCATCCAGTTTTGTCTATGCAAAAAGCAGAACCAAGTAAATTAAACATTTGTATTTAATTTGTGTTAAAAAATAAGTGCATGTGTCTACCGCAGCAGAAATGCTGAGATAAAAACAAATCAAATGATTTGACTACAAGGCGTAAGCCACGGAGTAGCAGCTCTGTGTTTGTGCGTGTATGTGTGGTACAGTTGGGTAGAAAAACATTGCTGGCCTGGCAGCGCCGCACAAATTTATGAGTTTCACATTCACAGCGAATGTTGTGTAAAGGGGCAAGCGAGCAGAACAACCTTACAAAACAAAACAAAACAAAGTAGCGTTATGTTATTGCTGGCTGTAAACCAACAGGAAAAATAATTAAACAGCAAATCGATGCAAAATAAAATGAATGGCGTTGCCAATTTGCTGGTATTATTCGGAAACAGGGACGTCTTGTCGAGCGCAATCGAACGCAGTGCAGTGTGAAAGTGTGCGCAACAGAAATCACAAAGTCGTTTGTGACACGAAAAAAACCGAAAAATGTAAAACCATTTAAAATGTAAGTGCGAGACTTTGATGAAAATGCAGAAACGTATAAAATACCAAATAATTAAATATTGATGAGATGCAAGCGCGCATATGCAGCTCAGTCTGTACACTATATATGTAGTTATATGTTAATATTAAATATATATGCATATATATAAATTGATATATATATGCGTGCGTATGTGCATACAACTGGCGCGCAAAAATCAGCTTAGTTGCTAATAGAGCACCAAAAATGACAAAAATGGGCGCCAGAGTTGTCGAGCTATACACATAATAGTGAGGAGCACATGCATTCGTCACGAAATTAACACGAATAGACCCAAATATAACAAATAAATACAATAGTAATGTTTTTGTTTGTTTGTTTCCCTTTTTTTTTTTCGTTTTAAATATAACTAATTGTGAACTGTACTTAATTGGGAATTTGAATGCATTCATGAAGGCGCCAGGGTATCATCTCTAATTAGGACATGTCCGTGTTGCCACTATGCTACATTTTTCGTTTTGTTTTGATCTAGTATATTAATTTGTTGTATTTATTATTACTTCGCTTACACCACATTCTTCTTGACCGATTGCAGTGACTTGTGAAAGATGCGAGCTGGAAAAAAAACGGAAGCTGAGATAGGAAAAACTCGACCGTGCATAGTATACGTGAAAAATCTAAAGGAATCTGAAGCCAGCGAAATAATCAACGCAGCGGCGACAACATCAGTCGGCAAACAGACAAAAATAACGCGCAACGTCGCAGCCAAACAACGAGCACAAACCGAAAAAGAGCGGGAACGGGAACGGGATAGGAAACTGGAGTTGATACGTGAGACGCCACGAGCGACGCGCACCACACGACGTGCCACAACCATTGCAGACGTCGAACTCCTGCCCAGACAGAAACAGACGCCCGTTGCCATCAAAACTCCGCTGGGCGCACGCACACGCAACGCCAAAGGCGAGACCAACACAGTGCCAAGGGCAGCAACAAAAACACAAACAACAACAACAACAGAAGCAACAACAGCAGAGGAAGCAGCTGCAACAATAGCGGTAACTGCACAGGCAGGCAAGGGATTGGGCAAGCGACGCAACACAGCGCTCATATTGCCGGTGACGCTCGGCAAGCGTCGGGAGACGACGACGACGACGACGACAACGACGACAACAACGCGCAACATCGTCAGCGAACAGCCGAAGTCGGCCAAGATGTACAAACAGACGAAAATTGCGGCGGCAACGCCGCCGCCAACGATTGCGGCTAGCCGATCACGGCGCTCAATTAAGCCGAATCCGAAATACGCCAGCGATGATATGGTGACGCCAAAGTATGTGGCCGCGCTGGCCAGCGAGAGCTCGGCCAGCAAACGGACGGTGAAGCATCTGTTCGCCGATGATGAGGACGACGAGGATGACGAGGATCTGAACGCTCTAATTGAGGAGGACAACGATGATGAGATAAACGATGCGGCGTTCAATCCCAATCTGCACAAATCCGACGATGACGATGACGATATTAGCGAGCGCGACTTCGAGCAGCAGCTGCGCCGGGAGAAGGTGCCACCGAAACGGGGCCGGGGACGTCCACCGAAATCGGCCAGTGCAGCAGCATCAGCGTCAGCGGAAAGACCAGCATCGGGCAATGCATTCACCCAGTTGAGACGCGCCATGTACATGCAGCAGATGACCCCAAGGCTGGACGGCCTGAACCGGATGAAGGCGCCGATGGCGAAGGTGTGCCAAAAACGGCGACTCGATACGGATGGCCACGAGACGCCCATAGCAAGGAAGCGTCTGGCCACCGAAGCTGGCGGCGTTGGCCGATTGCCGCCAATAATCAATGGCAGCAATTCCCTGTCCAAATCATCCGAGTCGGGCAGCCAGTCGAGCGTGTCAAAGCTGCTGAGCTACGGCAGCAGCAACAACAACAACAACAACAACAACAACAACAACAACAGCAGCAACAGTATGCGCATGTTGCAGGCAACGTCCGTTAAACAGCGGCCGCAGTCGAGCTTTAAGCTCAACACGGCGGCAAATGCGTCACGGAACACCGGCGGTGGTCAGGTGGGGGTGCGCACGGGCACGGTGGGTCGTCCGGCGGGTGCGACAAATGCCATTAAGTTTCTGAAGTCGTCAGCGGGCTCGTCCGTGAAGTCAACAGAAACGGACGATGTGCCCACGTTCACCATTGTCAATATTGATGACATTATCAACCAGGACGATGTGCTCATCACGCGCACCTCAAACAACAACAACGGCAAGAAATTGTCGCCAGCAGCGCGCATCAACAACAACAACAACAACAACAACAATAGCAGCAGCAGCAGCAGCAGCAGCAGCAACAACAACAACAATGCGCGCATAAATCAATCCTCGTCTTCGTCCTCCCCCACAGCAGCAACAGGAATCAGCGGCAGCAGCAGGAACAGCAGCACGGCCAGCAGTAGTTTAAGCACACTCGCCAACAGGCGGCTCAAAGCGGGAGCAACAACAACAACAACGACAACAGGAACGACAGCGGCAGCAGAGAGGACAACCAAGCAACAGACAATGGGTATGAATCATAGCAAGCAGACGTCGCTGGTCGCCGCTGTGGGTCAGGCGAAGCCGCGACCGCGCATCCTGAATGCCGAAATGGGCAAGCGGACGCAGCCGATGATGAAGCCGCTGATGAGCATGGGCAAGGAGCTGTGCCCGATGACCGATGGCGGCGATACCGAGGATGAGGATATCACCAATGAGCTGGCCGAGGATGACATCAACATATCACCATCATCAACAGCAGCAGCAGCAGCAACAACAAGCACAACAACAGCAGCAGGAACCGGCAGTCAACAGCGCGTGGTGCGTCGTGTCCAGACCGCCAAATGGACACCGAATCGACGCAATGTGCTATCGACGACAGCCTCGGTGAATGCCAGCAACAATCAGGGACAGCAGCAGGATCGCAAGCTGGTCAAACTGCTGGGCGAGAGCAGCGACGATGATGTATTCAAGAAGCCGGCCAGTCCGTCAACATCAACGCCGCCCCAGCAACAACAGCAGCAGCGTCGCAATAGATGGACGGATGAGGATGGAACAGCAGCGGGCACCGGTGGAGCTAGAGCCGGTGGCGGTGGCGGTGGCGGTGATCAGGAAACGGCGGGCAAACAACCGAAATACTTTCCGCCGGAGACAACCACATACTGCAAGGAGGATGGACGACTTGTCAAGAAGATCACCTGCTACGAGACCTGGCACGTGATCAGCACGCCCAAAGAGCCGCCGAGCAAGACACGCCAGCAACGCACCTGCCTCGAATTGCCGCTGGTCAAGCTGGCCAATGTCGCCGCCCGGATCAAGGTCCCCTCCAGCAAATGGACCAGCAAGGTGACCCTCTACAAGCTATCGCCGACGCTAATGCAGCGCCAGGAAATGACCATATTCACCGGCGATCTGAAGAGCTACAACATACCCGAGGAGGAGCGTCACAAATATCAGCCGTCGTGCGTCCTCTTCCGTCGATCCGTGCTCGATCGCAGCAAATGCCGTGTGCCCTTCGATCGTGCCATCATCTTCAAGAACAAATGCTTCTATGCCAACATCGAGGGCAAGCACGTGAATCTGTTGGGCGCACCCGAGGTGGTCAACTCGGTGCGGGATGTGGAGATCCTGATCGATATTGTTGATTCGTTGGCCCTCTCCAGCCAGCTGGTCGAGATGGTCACGTCCAAGTGAACTCTGAACTCTCCCCTCCCCCACCTCCCTCCCTCGTCAACGTCCTAATCCTGACTGAATGTGGATAAGGATGTGGAAATGTAAAGATCATTAGTGTGTACTCTATAAAATATATTGACACTCGAGCAACACACACAAACACACACACACACACACTTACACTTATGCATATATTTAGACATATATGTTTTTTTTTGGATTACCCATAATCTAATATATATTTTTTTTAATCGATTTAAATTAGTTGTAATAGTTACTTTAGCGTAATAGTTACTTTAGACGTTCGTTATATCTACATTAATATAATAAAAAAAAAAAAAACAAAAAAAAGAACTTCGAAAACAGAGAAAAAATTTCAAGGTAAAAACTTCACTAAACACAATTACGGGTTGAAATCCCGCATTTTTATTTTAAATACATTTAACATAAACTAAATGAATAATGCAAATCGTTTACGACTTTCAGCGTGAAATCGATTTTAAAATAAGTTTACAATATATATATATATAAATTTATATATATGTGTATGGAGCAAAAAGAGAATTTTGAGTTTACAAAAGAATCACTTTTTAATTTGCAAATAAAGTTTAGTTGGTTTAAACTGTATGTAACAATAAACGCATGTATGTACACCCTAATGGCAGGTGTAATAATAATAATGATAAACAAATAAATATATATTTTATTTTATTTCTATCTAAATCGATGAAAAGTGTAATCAATAAAAATATTTAAATGTATTTCTATGTAAAGCGATGAAAGGTGTAATCAATAAAATTATCTAATTTTATTATTATGTAAAGCGATCAACATGATTTCATTTTGTTTTATAAAAAACAAAAATTATTTTCAATGCGATTATCTAAAAATATTTATACATATCCCAGAAATCGTTGCAATTATAAGCAACTCTGAGCCAAGGTTGAGAAATGGAAAAAGAATATGATTTGCGGGAGTATGACGTCACAATGCGCTTTGTTTACAATTAATATTGGCATGCGATGTTTTTTACTAGCTTGCCCAAAATATACATGAAGATATTATAGCCCGATGCAAACAAGTTTCTGAACAGCTCAACTTACAAAAACAAAAAGTTGGGGTATTTATACGATTATTGATATGGCAGATAAATAATATAGTGGCCTGGATGTGACGTTAGAAGAGCAACAAATTCCTGGCAACCTCTCTCAACCGTGACCCTGACCAACAGAAAACAGATGCATGTACATGTAAAAAAATGCTAAAACAAGAAATTAATTTAAACATTCTACTTATTCGACGTACTGGCATACATAAAATCGTTATACAACGCATTTTAATTTTGCTTATTTATTAATAATCAAATTATCTCAATCTTGGAGTGAAATGGGCCAGTGTGTCCACAACTGGAATCAGTAAATAACTCAACTAGCTTACATTTTATCTTTTGAAGTATATGATATAAATATTAAAATTTGTATCACTACCTAACCACCTATGTCAGATTCAATATATTGAATTTTTCTACATATAAATAACAATAAAATAGATACAATTAATATGTACACACTTGTATGTTTAAAGGATATTTATAAGAAGAATCGATTAGATATGTTATATTAATGACATTGCAGCGATATATGTATAAATAAATATATTTATTTTGAGTAATGGGAAAAATTTGTTTTTGGTGCAACAAAGTTATTTTAAATCCAAGTAAAATGCCCTTAGCAATATATTTATCGAGACATTTTTAAGTGTTTGTCAACAAATTCACCTCGATAACTATCGCACAAACGCCGTTTTGTCTTTTGTCTGAGCCGTGGAGCGTGGCAGCATCCCTGGTTCGATACGTGTATCGATATCAGTCTAGCGCTGTCAATTATTTACCTATATATATATATTTTGTCTCCCCAAATTATAATTATAAACGCCCAAAAAACAATAGTACACAATACTACAAAGTGTACACAAAACGAGAAAACAAAGAAAAGCGCGCACAAATGCTCGCCAAGCATTGATGAGCTGCATTTAACGCAGTGCAACGCCAAACACAAATGAGGGAGAGGCGGAGCTGCTGCGGCTCCATTGACAACCCAACCCAAAAGGAATAAGCGGGAGGAGAACATACGAACAGAGGAAGAAAAAAAAAAAAAAAAAAAAAAAAACACAGAAGGAAAAAACGAAAACTTTAATTTTATGTGTGTGTGCAACGAAAAAGTGTTGACTAAAAATATACAAAGAAAATATTTAAATAAAATTTGGGAAATTCGCTAAGTATTTAAGAAGTAAACGCAACAACAGCAATATGGATACAGAGAGACCAAATAGCCAAGAGACAAAAGTCATTTATCACATTGACGACGAGAGCACGCCGTATTTGGTCAAAATCCCGATACCCTCCGCTCAGGTCACGCTCAAAGACTTCAAAATGGTGCTCAATAAACAGAACAACAACTACAAGTACTTCTTCAAGTCAATGGACGCCGATTTTGGTGTGGTCAAAGAGGAGATCGCCGACGATGCCACAATATTGCCTTGCTTCAACGGACGCGTCGTCTCCTGGCTGGTCTCCGCCGATGGCACCAATCAGTCCGACAACTGCTCGGAGCTGCCGCCCAGCGAGTGCGAGATGCGTGTCCGCAATCATTTGGCGCTGCAACAGCAGCAGCAGCAACAACAGCAACAGCAGCAGCAGCAACAACAACAACAGCAACATCAGCAGCAGCAGCAACAGCATCAGCAGCAACATCAGCAGCACAAGCTTGGCCCGATGCAGATGCTGCAACCGCCGCCACTCACATATCAATCGGCCTCGGTGCTGTCCAGCGATCTGGACTCGACGAGCCTCTTTGGCACCGAATCGGAGCTGACCTTGGACCGGGACATGACCGACTACAGCAGCGTGCAGCGGCTGCAGGTGCGCAAGAAGCCGCAGCGGCGCAAAAAGCGAGCGCCGAGCATGTCGCGAACGTCGTCGTACAGCTCCATCACGGACTCGACCATGTCGCTGAACATCATTACCGTTTCGATCAACATGGAGGCGGTGAACTTTCTGGGCATATCGATTGTCGGCCAGTCGAATCGCGGCGGCGACGGCGGCATCTATGTGGGCAGCATCATGAAGGGCGGCGCCGTTGCGCTCGACGGACGCATTGAGCCGGGCGACATGATACTGCAGGTGAACGATGTCAACTTTGAGAACATGACCAACGATGAGGCGGTCCGAGTGCTGCGCGAGGTGGTGCAGAAGCCGGGACCGATCAAGCTGGTGGTGGCCAAATGCTGGGATCCAAATCCAAAGGGATATTTCACCATACCGCGCACGGAACCGGTGCGTCCCATAGATCCGGGCGCCTGGGTGGCGCACACACAGGCGCTGACCTCGCACGACAGTATTATGGCCGAGATACCGGAGCCGATCAAGGAGCGGCTCGATCAGAACAATCTCGAGGAGATTGTCAAGGCGATGACGAAGCCGGACAGCGGCCTCGAGATACGCGATCGCATGTGGCTAAAGATCACCATACCGAATGCGTTCATTGGCGCCGATGCGGTCAACTGGGTGCTGGAGAACGTCGAGGATGTGCAGGATAGACGCGAGGCGCGTCGCATCGTTTCGGCGATGCTCCGGAACAATTACATCAAGCATACGGTCAACAAGCTGACCTTCTCCGAGCAGTGCTACTATGTGGTCAACGAGGAGCGCAATCCGAATATGCGCGCCCAGCTGCATCCGTTGGCGCACGCGCTCAGCCATGCCGATACGGAGAGCATCACCAGCGATATTGGGCCGCTGCCAAATCCGCCGATCTATATGCCATACTCGGCCACGTACAATCCCAGTCACGGCTATCAGCCGATACAGTACGGCATCGCCGAGCGACACATCTCGTCCGGTTCGAGCAGCTCCGATGTGCTCACCAGCAAGGATATATCCGCATCGCAAAGCGACATCACCTCTGTCATACATCAGACCAATCAGCTGACCATCGCCGCCCATGGCTCCAATAAATCATCGGGCTCATCGAATCGCGGTGGAGGCGGCGGCGGCGGCGGCGGGGGCGGGGGTGGTGGCAACACCAACGATCAGGACGTATCCGTATTTAATTACGTATTGTAGAAATTTTTTGCAATGAAATTGTGTGTTTATTATTAATTAATTAATTAATATAATTATTCTTTTTATACATATACGAGTATACAACAAACAATATAATATGTATATTTATAAGATGATGATCATAATGATGACGACGCAGATGATGATGATGGATGGATGATAATGGACACAGTGTCAAGTAAATTTAGCTCGAATTAGCCCGCAGACAAGATGAGAACCCGACGCGATGGTTGGATTGAGCATAAGAATGAGATGATAATTTTGAATAAAGTTCTAAGAATTTAGTAATCAAAAAATAAAAAATATAACGCATAATTCATTTTGATCTTTCAATATAAACACGGCTATGCTAAAAATATTTTGATGGATCCTGGGACTATAAAATTGGTTGGCTTGAATCTCATTAGTTATTTATTTTTCAAATTTAAAAAAAATTTTTGAATTGAAATTTCTATATAAAATTTCATTTTGATTGTTTGATTTGTAGATATTTGGTATATTAATATTAGTTTGAATATTTTGAAAATGGTTAACAAATCTATGTGTATGGGTTGATTTAAACTTGCAAAATAATCAACAAAGCATGACTAAACGTTTTCGATTTTATGCCTTGCCTTGCCCAATTTCAATAGATAAAGAAAACATTTTTTTTGTTTTTGTTATATAAATAGTTTACTGATATGAATAACAATCATAGTTGTTGCCAATTTTTAAATCGCGCGCACTAGCTTTCATTTTGCAGCACTGGACAAGTTATCGCAACCGATAAGTGATCAGTTATCGCATTGAGCAGTACTGCAAACGAAGAAACTGAAGATAACAAAGCGAAACAAAACATGTCAACAGAAGTGGAGACTACCACAGCGTCTGATAAATTCTCAGCAAATTCTGAGGAATTGGAAAACTATTATTTAATGCTCGAAGCTGGCAATATACCAGAACTACAATGGCAATTCCCAGGACGTCGCGCACCCTCCCCAGACGCCAGTGCTGGTGGCAACAACAAGGAACTGGAGGCTGCAGCCGAAACCGTCGAACAAGAGTAATTAAACGCATAACAGTGTGCAATAAACGCAATTAACTGACATTTTACATTGCAGGCCACAGAAAGCAAACGATTTTGATTTCAGCGACGATGTGGCACCGACTCAAATGCGCGTACGCAGCCAAACATCCACGCCGAAGTCGGCCAAGAAAAAGACAGCAAATTTTGCCGGCGTTATGGAGACGTTGAAGAAGAAGAAAACCGAAGGCTCCTAGCAGCAGAGTGCTGCCCTCTATCGTCGAGCAGCACCATACATATAGATATAGATAAATTCTGTTTAAGTAATTTATATGGAGAGAGAGCTATATATACGATATATGTAAATATTTCTTGAAATTTATAACTGTTATAATTATATATAAAAAGCATACATTATATACAGTTTTATTAAACATAATACATCAAGTGATAAACTTTCATGCAGCTGTGCCAAAGATTGTGTTGCATGCTTCATGCAGACTCTCTCTTTCACTCACTCGCACTCTCTCTCTCTCTCTCTCTCTCTTTCTCACTCGCATTCATAATCTTGCTATAGAGAGAGAGAGAGGCACAATAAACCCAGGAGGTATCAGCTGAAATTCAAATACCCAAAAATTTCACATCCATTTCAATTCAAGCATTAAAAAATTCGAACAGACAAACAAATTGTTTTTAACATGAACACTGTTTGCTTGTTGCCATCTCCTTTTAATGCTATCTCCCTCTCTCGCTCAATCACTCTCTTTCGTTTTTATGTGAACAAAGCGAAAAGTTTTAACTATAACCAGGATGGGTAATCATTATATGTTTTATCATAAAAATTACACAGTAATGATTATAATTTCTCATCTTTATTTACAATATTTAACGGGATTTTTGACAAAATATTGATTACGACCTGAGTTTTCATATTTCGTTTGCTTTAAGAAATTTGTGGCAAGATTAATACATAAACTTAGTCTGTAAGCCGCATTAAATCCATTCAATAAATACACTTTTTTTTTTTTGTAATTTAAAAATGTGTTTTGTTTTCAAAACTTTATGGGCTTGTTTCACTTACTAAGGATATGAATTAATCCTCCTTTTCAATATCAAAAAATGTTCAGTTATATTTGTATTGCTTTTGGGATGTTTGTGTTTGGAGTTTAAAAAATATAACTTCATATTATTCGAAAAATGAAAAATGTTTTCAAAAAGGTGCAAGC
Organism: Drosophila micromelanica; assembly: GCA_004143825.1. Classification (NCBI taxonomy): domain Eukaryota; kingdom Metazoa; phylum Arthropoda; class Insecta; order Diptera; family Drosophilidae; genus Drosophila; species Drosophila micromelanica. Next base: position 16,882 of record SCDY01001068.1, read on the forward strand.
TTGAGTAATCACATATTCCAAGTGGATAATATATATTTGGGTTAGATATAAAAATGTCGATTATTTACGGTCCCTGATTCAATATATATGGCAATATACACTTATAAGCTATAGCTATTTGTATAACTATATATGATTGATTTTTATTCATTCAAAAATGGCGTAGATATAAAAGTGATATTAAAAATTTTTTTTTTTGATTTTTTTTGTTTTTTGTATTGCTTACACAAGGATTATCCATAAGTTTACTTCTATTTTTTTATACCCTGAACCCATTCAAAAGGCAGAAGAAAGCATCTTGGATAAAGTATCTATGTTCTTCAAAAGATCGATAAGCTATTCTGTTTTCTTATCGACAATATTCGTTTTTGTCATCGAATGCTGTGCGTTTGTGTGTATTATGGGGAATGGATTCAGGGTATCTTCTAATCGGGCAGTCCCGACTGGAACAATCTCATTTGTTTTCGAGTTTTATTTTTATGTAAAATACGTGGAAATTAATTTGTTTTATTATTTTATTCATTATTTATTTGATTTATATATATATATGTAAGAAGGCGCTGCGCCCTTGCGAAACATAAAAATATGTATATATTTTATTAAATATTTTAACTTTTGTACATTTAAAATTAAGCAATATATAACAATGTTGTCTAAAATTAACAAAAACTAAAATGAAAATGTCAGAGATAATTTAAAGACTACACAGGAGAATAGTAAGAAAATACGTTTCTTTAATTGCATTTGGGCATAGCATGAATAGAGCGAGAGAGGTAAGTAAAAGGACAGTATATATTCATAAATATATAAATATATACACATATAGATATAGTAAGTTTTGGCTTAATTCGAAATGAAACTTAGTTGCTCTAAAGCACGTGCGTCCGACGTTTTAAAAACGCGTGTGTGTATGTGTGTTGTAGGTGGTTAAGATAAAAATAATAACAAACTTAAAATGATAAAACAACATCAACAATGCAATTCTTATGCTGCTGTCATCTATACCCGGCCTGGCCCAAGATCAATTTTTCATTTTCAATTTTTTTATGGTTTCTAGTTTGCCCGTTAATCGGCAAATAATGTGGCGACCGCTTCTGGTTGCGGTTCCTGTCATTCATCCTCTAAGGATATGCTCCTGTTGAGTGTCTGCTGTAGCGGCATCTGCTGCTGCATCTGTTGCATCTGTTGCTGCTGTTGTTGCTGTTGCTGCTGCTGACTGCCCGCTGTGCACGAAATATTGTCGCCAATTTCACGCGTTATAATTTGGATAATTTGCTGAAATGATGGACGTGATTTTGGTGTCTCATGCCAACACGGCCGCATCAGTTCGTTGTACACAAAGTCCGAGCACAGTTCCGGTTTGGGTAGGCTGCAAAAACCACAGAATAGTTTAGTTAGATACTACAGATATATATATATTTTGATTGCAATTTGACGGACCGTTCACCCTTTCGCAGGCAATTGAGAAATTCATCTTGGGTTAGTTCTTCGCCAGGGACAAGATTTGGTATTTCGCCGCGTGAGAACATTTCGAATAAGGTTACGCCATAGCTCCAAACATCCGAATATGATGAGAATTTACAGGTTGAAATGGCCTCCGGTGAGTACCTGCACAGATTTATATATATATTTATATATTTATTTTAAATTGTGAATTCGTTTGAATTAGCTACCATTTAATGGGTATATCACGCTGGCTAGTACCATAATAGTAGCCATCGGCGTTGGCAAACTGGGCCAGGCCAAAATCTGAGATTTTTACACATGAACGATCGACTAGAATGTTGCGGGCTGCGAGGTCGCGATGTATGAGACCCTTGTCGGACAAATAGTTCATGCCCTGCCAAAAGAACATTATAAGAATGTTATAAAGGAAACAAGAAAAACACTTACGTGCGCTATGTCCAGGGCAAAGGTTAATAGCCGGGCATTTGTGAGACTCGGCTTTCGTGAACTTAAATACACAATGAACGAGCCAAATTCAAAGTATTCCATAATAATACTCAGCGACTTTTCGGCCCAATATTTGAACTTGACCACATTGGGATGGTCGAGTTTGCGCATGATGTCAATTTCGCGTAGAAAATCGGTGGTTACCTGTACGGTTTTCAACTTCTTAATCGCCACCTGCTCCTTGGGTCGATCCTTATCGTGATATTCGAGTTCGCCCCGATAAACGGTGCCATAATGACCCTGGCCAATCTTGTGCTTCTCCCGGTATATAACCTTGCAGTCACTTAGCTGCATCACCAGCGGCAAATCGTGCGAATTTGCAAAGAATTCACTGGTTAGGCCAACGGCGCCATTGCACAACGTCAGGCTGTCCGTGTCGGGTGAATTGTGCTGGCCATTTGGCATGCCGAAGCCATTGATAAACGCATTCATTTCGCTATTGCAGTCTTGATTGTCGTCGCTGCCGAGCATTTCACCGGAGTACTCAACTAAATACAAATACGGAGAATTCGAAATCACGTAAATAACAAAAATAACAATTTGGCAGCTAACAAATATGCAATATATATATACGTAAACATATTATATTCGGTTCGAATTGCATATAACTTAATATTTGATTCATTCATTCTATACGACTGCCAATTGCAGTTCATACGAAAAATTTTGAAAATTTGATATACAAAAGTTCTGAAGAAATTAGTCTTTTCATACTGGAATTAAGCTTTTATTGAGAGCTATATAGAATAATAAAATTTAATAATTTTTACTTTGAAATTGTGGGAGATATAAATGTCCCCTCTTTACCAGCTGCCAAGATTTCATCAATTTGCCACGCCCCCAATTGGTGTAAGCAGAAAATCTTCAATCTTTATCTGACGCGTGTAGACACGAATATATATTCAAATTTTCAAGTCTGTAGCTCTTATAGTCTCCGAGATATTGTAAGAAAACAAAAGGTTGATATCGATTTTTATCGAAGTTATCGAAAAAAATTATAAACTTGTTCTGCGTATAAAATAAACGAACTGAATGAGACCAAAATCAGCTTTCTAGCTTTTGAAGTTGACGGACAGACAGACCCATTTTCAATGGGTTCAGGGTATAATAAAAAGGACCAACTATCATATATATTATTGGGCATATCCACTCACATGACTCCATTTCAGTTTCAGGCTCATCATAGTTGCGTTGTAGGCGGGTTTTGATGGCGTTTAAGCGCGTGAATATATCGTGATGACTGAAACGCTTGTTCGCATCATCGCTCCAGCCATCCATGATGGTGTTGTACATTTCAGGTGGACACTGCCGGACTGGCAGCGGCTTCAGTATGCCGCCATCGATGGAACGATTGTGTATCAGATCACTTTGCTTCAACTGATCCAATGCCAATTTGCCGCGCGAGAAGATCTCATAAATTGTGGTCGCAAACGCCCAGAATTGTGTGCTAGAATCCCGCTTGGCTGCCTCCAAATTGTTGTAGTACTTGATCGGTATCCAAGGTGAGCTGCAATTGTTAATAAGTCAATTAATTTATCTATGTATATATCAATATAGCCACCCTCTACTCACTCGGATTGCTTGTAGGGACGGGGAAAGCCCGGATCACCGATTTTGGCATCGAGCACATATTTTTCGGGATCGTATTTGGTAACATACAGATTGGAACAGCGTATATAGCTGTGTATTATCTTATTATCCTCTAGATAGTGCATGCCGCGCACCAATCCATGCATCATGTCCAGCAGACAGTACATGCTTATATTTCGATTCTCTTGGAGGAACTTATTCAGTGGGCCATGTTTCGAGTACTCCATGACCATTGTGTATGGCACGGACAGGGTTAGGCCATAGAGTTTAATAAACTGCGGCGACTGTATTAAGCTCCATGTCTGGGCCAGTTGCATGAACTCCTCAAAATTGGCATCATACTTAAGCATTTTCATGGTCACGGGCACATCCTTGAACGAGCCCTGCTGTATCCAATCGCCACGCATTGTATATACCTTGTCATCATCGCTTTGATTAATCGAGTCTACAGAATACGAAAAATGCATTAAAAAGTTTTTAAACAAGACTTATAAATATTCCATGAATTTGTTTTTTTTCTGCTTTGAATTCTTATATCATTTTAACTTTGCATTCAAATTTTCTCAGTAATCATTAATCTCATTGATTTTATGAAGTTACAGAATATAAGTTCTTAAGAATAAAAATAAAGTGGGTATTTTGCGCGTTTAATTGGATTTTGAATCGAGTAATTACCTCGGTACCATTGTAGGTCGGTTTTCGGATTAAATATCTGTGGATTACGACGCTGTAATTCCGCTTCACTTAAAACCGCTTCAGTCTTTTTGGTTTTCAAATTTTTTGGCAAGCAAAGCAGCAACAATGGCGGCTTATCATACTTTGAGGCCGGTATACGAATCCGATCCGTACTATCGGTGCTTATAAACTGCGCCAGCTCCGACAGCTGATCGAACACGTGCTCGGCACTCTTGTAGGCGAGCTTCCATTTGTCCCTGCGTATGATCTTAAATGTTTCGGTTTGGCAACGTTCGTGATCGCTGTTTCTCGCCACGCTGCCAAAGAATAAATGAAACATAAGCAATATGTATACAAGTATATGTGTCAGATATGACTTACATTCTCGTATTGATATCGATAAAGTACGTGTTATAGTCACGATCGCACTGGCGGACTATATAGCTGCCGCACTTGTCGCCGTTCTCGTGCAGTTTCATGAACGAGTAGCCGCCGCCGATGGGTCCGTGGCAATAAAGACGCTCCAGTTCCTCCAGCGATGGTGTCTTGTACGACGGACACAAATCCTGCATCCATTTCACCGTTAATCTAAGCACAAAGAGATGGGATTAGTTTCTTAATTTGATTTAGATTTTCGTTGATTGATTTACCTCATGTAAATGCCCAAATAGGATATAAACGATTTCATTTCGTTTTCGGTTTCGAAACGCATATGATAACCCTTGGGAAAGCCAACGATTTCCAATCGCACGACCTTATCGCTTTCCTTGTACAGCGAGAATATGTCCTCGACAATGGCAACGAGACTCCACTGTAAATGAAAGGGGAACAAAAAAAAAAAAAAAATTGAAGAGGAGGCCAAATGGATGCGAAACAAAATGTTGCAAACAAACTAAATGCAGATGTGGAATGATGTGAAGGACATCGATATGGATTTGACAATTTACTAACATATAGATACAAAAATTACAACTGGACATTTCCACAGACAGGACGAAACAGCAAGAACATATGATCGATTTTTGAGAAGATTTGGTTAATCTTCAAAGCTTAATACAAAAATTAGTTTATGCAATTTGAGCAAAACAACTTTAAGTTTTTTAAATGAATAACCAAAGTTCATCTCTCTTTACACACAAATTATTATGTTTTTGTGAATATGGTTGGCTTGTTTGTTGTTAAGTTCTTTGAATTTCTTTTGTTAACGCATCCCACAAATGATGCACTTGAACTTCGCATCCCATTTTCCTCAATAATCGATTATATGTTTGCGTGCGTTTCGACACATTTTCCATATAGTATTTGTTTTCCTCTTTTTTGATACTAATGAGTTCCTGATATTATTTTCCTTTTTTTGCCAAATCATATAACATGAAAGAAACATAATTTAATGATGGAAAAGAAATTATGATAATTATGAAATTATTACAAAATCAAAACGAACGTTAATGAGATGCATTTTTTGGAATATGTGAATTAATTGAGAAATTAATTCAAATGAAATTTTCGTTGATGACAAAGACATCCGATTGGTTTTCTCTAGAACATTGTGGAAATGCCCAAGCGACTAATTGGAAAACGAGGTGGCGAACCCACCTTCAGCGTGGCCTCCGATGTGACGCGCGCCACCTTCAGGCCGGGCTCCGGGGAATCGTGATGCCAGAGCCGGACATAGACGGGTATGGCATGTGGCTGCTGCTGCAGCTGGGAAGGCCTCTGTCGGTGTCGCTGTGCTGGATGCTGGCTGCTGATGCTGCTGCTGCGCAGGGTGTGGGTGTCGCTGCCGCTGGTATTCCGCTGGCCGCCCGGACCGGTCATCGTTGTCGAGAGCGTCGCATTCGAGCCGCTTACCAGCGTTGTGGTCGATGTCCGTGTCGAGCTGCCGGCGATGCTGCCGTTAACGCCGATCGGTGGCTCCGTTGTCGATTCGTTTGGGAAATACTCAACGGTGGCGTTGAACTGTTCGGTCAGATAGGTGGGCGCCAGGTGGCAGATTTGGTGCACATAGTGCCAGGTGAGGCTGTCGACGTTCGGCTGATTGTTGCTCAGCCGGCGAAATGTGCGGCGTATTTTGGAGCGGACAAAAAATCGATGGGCACGCCACAAGCTGCGCGGCAAATAGCTTTTGTAGGCCTTCTCGACGGCGCGCGCATCCAGCTGCTGTTCCTCCTTGTCGATGAGCATGTCCATGACGGCCAGGCCCATCACCTTGTCCTTGTGCTCCGGATAGCGTATCTCGGTGATCTGCTCGTGCAGCATATCGTAGCGCATCTGCTTGTACAGATACCGATGGCTGCACGGATCAATTTCCAACAGCTGCCGGTCCAGATCCGGCACACGGAAGCGCATCCGAAACGAATACCGAACATTGCAGCTCAAATGCTCGGCGGGCAGCTGCCATCTGTGATCCGAGCGGGACGCTGTCGGCTCGTGGCTGCCGTGACTGTGCTCCCGTATCCCGAACAGTAGAACCGCCGTCGGCAGTATCTCCATGGAGCGGCAGATTGAGACGCAGATCTCCTCGCAGTTAAGCGTCGGCGGGAACTTCTCGTACTCGTTCTTACGGTAATTGAAGACGTGCACCTGTCCGTCGTTGGGGATGTTCTGGCTGGAGCTGCCGCTCTGCAGCGAGGCAGTCGCCAGGCTGGCGCTGTCCGCCAGCGAGGTCCGTCCGCTGCTGCTGTCATCCATATTGTTTTGGTACGCGACTAGCTCAGATTGTCCGTCCGCCAAAAGCGAATGCAAATAAACAACAATTGAAACTGAACCTCCCGCCCGCCGACGCCTGCAGCTGGCAGACGATCGCCGTGTTGCGGCTGCACGACTCGAAGCCGCTGTTCTGTTATTAATATCACTTTATGCTGGTGCGGCCACAGCAGAAATGTTTTAAATTGTTATCTGTTTTGTTTCCCGTTTTAATTTTTTTTTGTTTTTCTTATCGCCTAATTTTGGCTTGGCTAGTGTTTGCGTCGTTGCCTCATTAATGCGCCGTGTTTTTATTCCACTTGTTTCTATCGCAATATTCAACACGCTCCTACTTGCACTGGTTTCACATTTAAACTATCTACGTTGCGCAAAAGTGAATATAAAGCAGCAGATGAAAAAAAAAAAACACGCAGTATTACCATTGATTGTTTTTGACTATTTGCCTATTGCCTTTGAGCGCATATCGATAACTTGTTGCGTGATTTTACAACACTCCCTCGGCATTTGCTGTCAAAATGATCCGGCAACGCTGCTATTGTCAGTTTTTATATAACCTCAAATCAACAAATTTCAAGTATCGGGCGAAGAAAAAAAATTCTTCCTATTTTTGTGCAATAAATTCACTGAAAACCGTGACGTAAAAGAGTTTACCATATTTATATACATACATATATATATCAACTAAATACCAGCTATGTCCGATTTTGATAGTCAAGCCGGCAACGATAAGGAACTGCAAGAGTTTCTCATGATTGAAAAACAAAAGGCCCAGGTCAATGCACAGGTATGGAAATTCTAACAGAAAAATGCCGAATACGAATAATAATACGCATACCGAACAGATACACGAATTCAATGAGATCTGCTGGGAGAAGTGCATCGGGAAGCCGAGCACCAAACTCGACCATGCCACCGAGACGTGCCTCAGCAACTGCGTGGACCGCTTCATTGACACATCGCTGCTGATAACGCAGCGCTTCGCCCAAATGCTCCAGAAGCAGAGCGGGGGCATGTAGGTGGACGCATTGTGTGTTAACCAGTTGCACAGCAAAATAAACGAAACTAAATTACCTTAAATTACCTTGTAAGAAGTTGATGTGCGTTTGGCCCATTGGCCAAAAAAAAAAAAATCCGGACAATGCGGTGCTAAATTTCAATTGGTTGCGTGCGGATGGCGTCGTAACTTCCGAAATTCCAAACAAAAATCAAAACCAAAACCTAAAAAGAGGCAACGGAGAACAGGAACAACAACATACATCCAATATATATAACTTGTCCTATATTGATTATTTGTTGTTTTTGCTGGCCAACCTTGCATAGATTTGCCAAAAAACTCAAATAAACATTCAAACAACAATGTTAACTACAGCTAATGGCTATTCCTATTGCTGCTGCCTGGTCGCGCTCTGCTCCTTTTTCAGCTGCCGGTACAAATCGATCATTTTGCTGCGCTCGCCCTCGAGCATGTTGCGGGTCGCAGCTGGCAGATCCTTGCGCTTGCCCTGCAGCTGTTTCTTGGTTGGCGCACTGCCCGGCTGGGGTTTCTTCTTTTGGCTCTGCTCCGCCGGACTACTTGGTGAATTCGCTGGCGCGGGGCCATCCATCAGCGACTTGAGCAACAGATTCGTTTTGCGGCCCGGCCGGGGCACAGTCTCATTTTTGTTCGCCTTGCGCGGCAGCGTCTTCAGCGTCGGCGGCGCATGCACAATTTCGCCAAATTTGAACACATCTCGCTTGTATTCTGCCAGCGGGGCGTGCTGTAAATAAGAGAATGAGTTGGAAACCAAAGCTAAGATTTATGTGCTTACCGCCTGCTCAGCTTCTTCCTCGTCCGCTTCCTTGAAGGCACGCTTGATCAGCTCTTTGCGCGTCTTGGCATCCATGCCGGGCTTGACCACAGCATTGGGTTTTCTGCGTCCGTTCTTGAGATTGTGACGCTCCTTTTGCTTCTGCTTGAGCAGCTCATCGATCTCATTCTTGGGACGTTTCTGCAGGGTAATCTCGCCCGTTGTCGGATTCCGTATGACACTCACGCCATATTTGGCCTCGTACTGCGCCTCCCGCACGGATGCGTTCGTTATGCGATTCACCCGCCGCAGATACTCCTCGTTCGTCTCATTGTCAAACTGTTTGATCCTGGATGCTTTTTGGCCACTCGTCGCTGTTGATTTCTTCTTTGCGCCTGTCGCTTTGGGCTTGTCCTCCCTACCGATATTAGTTATTTTCAGCTTCTTGCCCGCCTTGGCCGCATCGGCGAGTCTTTGGAATTGCTTGAAATTGTGGGAGGCGCGTTGCTCGTCGTTCTGTGTCGGTGGATTGTTCGTCACATTCGCCAGCCTGGACGGGGGGTAAAGTTAGTTAAGTTAAATGAATTGTAGGCAACAATTGCAGGCAATATACTTTTTCTCCTTCTGTTCCATCTGCTTGAGTGGATCACGGACGCCATGATGCTTACGTACTGGTATTTTACGTTTTCTCGCCATTGTCAATTAATGTCTGTTGATATTGACAACAAACGTCGACTCGTGGTCACGTTTACTCAAAACGGCGCCAACAGCTGTTGCTTCAAGTATCGTCCGTAGAGTAGTATCGAATCTAATTTAGAGTTACTCACTCATCTGAACAAACGAGCTATAAATTTAAAGTTCATTGTTTGTGTTGCTTATAACATACTTTATTTCTTATTGCAGTAAAAAGAATAATCATTCTATTCGTATGCAAATTATAAAACTAAATGAATAATAAATAATTTGAAATAAAAAATTTGGCAAATATAGTATTATATATATTCTATTATTGAATGAACGATGAACGAATTGAAAAACTCCTTTGTTACTCCTTAAATTTAACAGCGTTCAGCTCTAGTCGTCATATTATATCGATAAAGGCGCTAGTCGTGAACGAGCATCGATGCTTAACATCGGTAAAACCATCGAGCGGCAAATCATCGATGCGGCAAACCTACAAAACAGCACAATAATGCAGATTCAACGCAACCGTACGTGTATAAATTAAGTGAATAACAATTATTTTCCCAAAATCATTAAATTATTAATTAATTGTGTACATTATTTACCGCGGCAGACACAAAAAAACCATCGGCATCGATAAATCGATATTTTTTCTTATCAGTACTCGGCAGGCATGTTAAAGAGAGGGCTTTGACAAGGACTACAAAATAATGCATGCGTTGTGTAAAGCGAACACACACGCATAAAGCATACGATTAGGTATGCATTCCATGCGATACATTTGAAAAATACACAGCTACACGCATATGTACGTAACTGTGCATACCTACCACGATAGAGAGATGTAGAGGTAGCGCAAAGCCCAGTTCCGTTATGCGGCGCTTCAACGATTTCCGAGAGTATGACGTCACAATTTCGGGTTGGGCTCTCTTTACAATTGCAAATTCAACTTCTTTATTATGTACATGAATATGTATGTATTAAGTATGAATATTATGTATTGTGGGTTCGACCATGCTGAATTCGATATATTAGTAAAAAAAATAACGTTAGGTGCGGAAGTGCACACAGAATACCGGTATTGTGACGTCACAATGCCAAGAGCGGAGCATTTCTTGCATAACCTATGTGGCTCTCTCCATCGTACACATACACACAAACGCATGTACATGTGTTCACTGCATTTACCGTGTACTAGTACTGCAAATGCAGTACGCATGCGTTAAATATGCGCAGGCAGGCAGGCAGGCAGCCACAGCCACAGCCACAGCTACATCAACGGCAACGGCCAGCAGCCAAGTAAGTTGCGAACTTATAAGAGAGCAGAAAATCGTAATATATTCAACGTGCTTCATGCTGAGCGCAAATAGTAATTTATTTATATTAAACATAAAATGCTCGAGGCCTGTGCCAAGCGAATGTCCTTTGACGTGTGAACGTGTATTGTATGTGAAATGGAATTGTGGTAGTTACTTTTTTTTTTATAAATCACTGTGACAATATTTTGATGCAATTTGCATTAACAATGGAAGACGGAAAATAGTGTGTACATATGTATGACATGCATGTGTATGACAAGTACATAAATACATACACATGTACATTCATGCATATCAAGTAAAAGCAGAGCAAAAATAACGGGCCATTCGTGCGTGTTCCTCTTTTTTTTCTTCTATTTTTTTATGTTATGTATTTGCACATTGACACAAGGATATACCTAGATTATGTATACATGTGTGAGTGACCAAATAATCAAATATATTGTATGTAATGCAGATGTACATACATCTCCATCTACATACACATGTATTTACTCTTACATGTAAGTGTATGTGAGCATGTATATGCATGTGTGTGTGTGTGTGTGTGTAAGCGTGTAAAATGACAGCCGCAGCATCAGCTGCCAAAGCATCAGTGAGCTCATAACAGTGCGCGAAAACGTCGAAACCTTTTTTGCTCAACTTTTTTTTTAATGTGAGTGAAAAAAATTGCTAAGCGTGTACATTATTACGTAGAGAGCTATGTATGTACATAGGTATGCACACAGGCATACATACCATTAATGTAATATGCTTAAGTATACTATGAATAATCTCTAATGCACAATAACGTGCAAACATAAATGAGTACATACACACACATATACATATGTGCGAGTGTGTACATATACATACATATATACTAAAATATGTACTAAATTAACTTCTTGCCAAAAATATAAAAAAAACAATAAACATATTAAAAAATGCATATATATTTTAAAGTATTTTTAAGCCTACCCTAAGGCGCTTTTGTGCCGATACCAAAATTAAAACTATTTAGTGCTGTTTATTACGAAAATATGCAAAACAAAAACCAACACTGCACAATAAATTAATAAACTGCAGGCAATCATAATATAAACATAAATAATACTAGGTACATATTCATGTACATGTATATATGTACGTATGTATGTATTTATGTATGTATTTACATATGTGTGTATGTTGCTTTGGCGGCAAATGGTGCTGGCAAATTTTGTAATAACAAGATAATATAAGACAAGTGAAAATGCACTAGTCGAAAATGCCCGACTAACAGATACCCTACACACACACATACAAACATATTTGAGTCCAGAAAATACAAAGTTTTGTTGTTTTCTTAGTTTTTTTTATAAATTAAAAGTGTTTACCTTCCAGGTATAAATTATAAATTTCTCACAAAATTATTGTACCCTGTTTTATACCCATTTTAAATACGTACAAGGTATAAATAACATGTGAAATCATATTTGTGTAATCGTCGTCTATCTTTAAACATATGAATGTATGTTTGTTAGTTGTTGGCCTATCTAAAAATATCGTACATAAATTCAAAAGGCAAATAAATAAAAATAAAGTAAATAAATCTTACGTTCATGTATAATTGCAATACCTTGTCTGTGTTCAAATATTTAAAATATACATAAAATATAAATATAAGCATACACAAATATGAATTGAATAACTTATTTGATAATCGCTAAAAAATATAAATTATAATAACTTTATTAAATAATGTTCGCTTGAGAAACTATATATGTATATAAAACGTCTACAAAAAGGCCTTATTAATTTTTTGTTTTATAATAATACTTACAAGCAGCATAACTTAAACTTAATCAAAACTAAATTTAGGGCAAATGCTTCTCACATTTTGCCGTTTTCCGGCTAAGTCAGTTAAAAAAAAGCTAAATTGACAACATTGATAGAGTCAGATATCGACTTGTATGTTGAATATATAAATGCTTTAATGTGTTACACAAAATTAGGTAATCCTCGGCAAAGGATATAAAAACATAGCAGGCACCTAGGTTAAATCAAAGCTCGAACGAGGCGCTTCAAGGTCATCGCATAGGCTTAACAAAAAAAACAAAAAACTAAATGGAAATAGAAAATCCGCACAAATTGAATATATAACATATAAACTAGCATCGGTTAACTGTATTACTTTTTATAGCATACTTTAATGAGCTCGTATGTGTGTGTTACCTACATTTATATAGCTATATATACTTATATATTATTTGTATATAATATATGCAAATGTTATACACACTTTAATTGTAATCATTGCACGTCAGCATTTGGTTTGCACTGCAAAGACTTAATAATCGAAAGCTTTGCATTGCGTATATCAATCATACGCCACGTGTAATTAGAGTAATTGCTACCAAAGCAGAAAAAAAATGAAGAAATAACATTGCATTATAACAGCGCAATACAAATTATTAAAAGGACGCTGGCAATCAATCCTCCTTTTAGTCAAACGACAGGATAATACGCCAGTAATCGGCTTGTTATGCCAGCCAAAGGTGATTGAACTTGCCGGCGGTGCCACATTTAACACACACACACACACACACATACACACTAATATACTCGCATTTGCGCCCTCGCTGGTCAGCCTTTGCCCTTTCATCTTGCTCTGCGTTGGCCCGTTTCGATTTCTTTAAGTAATATGCATTTTACCTAGCAGGCTACCTCCTTTTATACTCCTTTCACCAAGTGAAAAAAGTATATTGGCTTGCCGTTCGTCCGTTTATTCGAAGGTATTTTTGTAGACAATTTTCTAATGATGTACTCTAAAAATTGCGCAAAAAATGTTTTGATTGCATACCACAAATAACATGAATTATTTTTAACAACTTCTAATATGTGGTTTATGTGTTAGTAAAGTTTCTTTTTAATATACAACGTTTATTAATTTTTGTTACAACACTGAGCATTGCGCTGTCGGTTACACCCGACTGAGACGTTCTAACTTGTTGGCTAAATTAAATATAAAGTGTATTATATAGTTGGGGGCGGGGGAATGGGAATAATTAGGTTTACTAGAAATAAAGTGAAAGTTGGGCTGTTTGTGTCGTGTTTTGTTTTTCTTTTTATTGTGTGACATGAAATATAAATATAAAATATATATATAAAATATATATTATATATTTATATATATATTTGATGCAGTTCGTGTCGTGATGGGAGTTTTTTTAATTGTGCGTATTTCCTTTTCTTCTTCTTCTCTTCATGAATTGTATACATATATACACTTTTCTAGTTGATATTAAATATAAATTGTAAAATTATCAAGCACGAAAAATTAAACATTAGAAACGATCTTTTGCACAGAGACATAAGCTGAAGAAACTCACTCAAGTGAACATTTTCTGACGGAGCGGAGAGAGAGAGAGAAAGAGAGTGAAAAAATGAACGTCGCTCGTGAACAGTGTTGCCAACATTTCAGTGTTTAAATTAAATGTAGAATTTCTTTTTGAATTTAGTTAAACTAAAAACTTAAAGTAAAATTTTTAAAATTTTTAACTCACTTTTTCAAACTACAATTTTTAATTGAAATAAATTATATTGAAATACTACTACTACAATAGTTTTTTACAAATAAATATTAGTTTTTAAAAATTTGATAAATTAAAAAGTTACAAAATAAGTTTCGAAATTTCATTGCATGTAGCTTGAATTAAATTGTTTTTATTCTAAACTAAATTAGCTCCGAATTGTATTTTATTGAGTTGTTGCGTGTGACTTGGCAACACTTTTGCCGAGGGACCTTCTCGGATGCCTGGTCAGTAATTCACTCATTCGCTCATTCGCTCAGTCACTCAGCTGCTCAGTTGTTGTTTTGTTGTGGGGGCGCGGGTGAGCACGGTCCCAGCGGTTCCCCAGGCATGAGTACCGTAGTATTCCTGCAATGCTCAGACACGCGTGAGGCAATCAGTTATTGTTCATTTCAAGTATTTCAAAAAAAAAAAAAAAATATTAGAAAATAAATATTTCCTAATATCTGATACCGACATATCAACATATATTTACATACATACACACAGATCGAGCGTCGAAACAAAATTTGCTGAAATAGCGCAAAAAGAGACAATACATATACAAGCTCATATATGTTTATATATATATGAACGGTACCAGGAATCGGACAATAGCCGCCAGACAATCGCAACAAACTTTTTGGGCGACAAAAATTTCGACATTACGAGTTTTTCTCATTTATTTGCTTTTACTAAAATTTTTTGTCCATTTTTTTTTTGGTTTCACAAAATTCGGTACAAATTGCAATTGGGAGCGCGTGTGTTTGTGAAAGTACTTGTTTTTCTACACATATAAAAAAATTTTGAATTTAAGAAAATACAATTTTTTTAAAATGTTTTTTTTTTGTTGTTTTCAGATGTGCCCGTCTACAGCCACATTTTAATTTGCGTTAAGCATAGAAATATGAAATGAATTGAATATGCCCAGAAATAACACAACAAATAAAAAACACAAACACTCACACAAATACAGACAAACGCAACATAAAACCTGCGTCAATCATAGTGAATAAGTTAAAAGTTTTGTGACGTCAAAATCCGAATTAAAATTACACAATTAAAACGACAACTGCCGCGAGAAGAAAATAATTGCATACGCCAAAATATTTAAAAAAAAACAATAATTAATTGAGTGCATGTAAAATCAAAACAAAAAAAATAAATATATAAAAATTAAAAACACTATACAATTGTAATAAAAACTTAATGAGAAATATACATATATAAGTGTATACACTTTTAATAATTATATATATACATACACATATGTATTCAGTTACAGCGCCAAAGACATGTACATAAGTAGTACATAGTACATACATATGTACCTATATATATATATATAGACACAAACTTATGAACATTTAATACTCGTATAACAAATATTACAGCAAAAAGCCCTATAAACAGTGATATATAATTATATATATAACACAAATACGAAGCTAACTCAACAAAGAAAAAAAAAAACAACAACAGCTACAAAATGCCAGTGAAAAAGCAAGGTAAGCTATTTTCATTTAATTTCATATTTTTAAACTTGTTTATTTTTGCATTCAACTTTTGAAATACTTTGCGGTTTATGAACTCATTGCGCCAAATAAATACATATTTTACAAATACCATATAAATCTAGCTGCAAATAAACAACTTAATAATTACGAGAACATATGTTCTGCCCAGATTTCTAGCATTGCTAACTTGTCTTAAAGTTTGCCAATACACATAGATTAAATATCTTTAGTCAACGTTTGTGCTTAATTTATTTAACAACGTTTTTAATTATTATTTGCTCTTAAGCTTATTCTATTTAATTTGTTTATGCACAGAAAAAAAATTGTAATATTCTTGAATCTTATATGTTAATGTTAATCAAAGTATACTTTTATTTAAAACCGGCATTAATCTTTTTTTTTTTTATATATTTTTATATATTTTTTACACACTTGAACTATTAATTATTTCATTAGCTCATTTTTTATAATACTAATAATAATTATTTTTAATACATATTATTGTAATAAACAAAATTCGACCTTTTAACTATATTTAATTGCTTGTAGAACCCTCTTTTTCTACGTAGAGATTTTATTAATATTAAAATATTACATTTTGCAAACATTTAGTTAAGTTAAGATTGTATTATAGAAATTAAAATAAAAATATTTTTTTTTATCTTCAAAATCATTTTGGCTGCTGCCTATCATTATTAATTTAATGTGTTAATTGAAATTCCCAAAAAAAAACACAAATTCAAATTTTGCTTTGATATTCCTTATTTACACAAAAGTATATATATATAGATGTAGATATATGTACATGTGTAGTTTACATGCAGTATACGATTGTAACCATCCACAGCAATGTCCATTGCAACGAAACTGAGCCACAATAAATAGACCTAAACAAAAAAACAAAATTTAGAAACAAAATAGAAACAAGCAAGTGCTGCCAAACTTTTGAAATGGCCAATAAATGAAGGTCAACATAAGCCATGTGACGTGTTTTTGCAGAGGCGCCAAAGATGTGCATGCTTACATACGCGTACACTCAGAGAAAAATTGCGAACATTATAGAATTCTTAAATTTTATTCCCATTTTTGCTTGAATATTTTAAAAACATGATCAGTATAAATACGAAATTCTTGAAGTAAGCACAAATTACTTATTACATGAATTTTTTTAGTAAAAAATAAGTGTTGTATTTAAGTCTAATGTTTAGAATTCGTTGGGAATAAAAAAAACTTAAAATAGCGGCTGCAAAACAATTTTTACCTAAACAGGTTCGAGTCTGTATCGAACCAGTTGCACTTAAATGCAATTTGAATAAAAAAAACACAAATAAATACCTATAATAAAAAAATCGGCAGACGGAAAGAAAGAGAGCAAAAGAAAATGTAGAAAATTAGTTAAAAATTCCAGACATTGATTCGAACCGAATTTTTTGCAGGCTTGCTGTTAGATTTGTTTACTCTTGTTGTTTTTTCGAGTGTGTATGTGTGTGCATATGTTATCAATTTGTTGGCAAATAGCGGGCATTGGATGACTTTTATGGCAATGTCATCCAGGTTCGCTGTGCGGTGACCCCAAAGAATCCCAGAACGCCTGCAAAGGCCACAGCTGAAACAGAAGCACAATAGAAAAAGAAAAAAGAAAAAGAAAAAACTGAAGCATAGCCAAAAGGTAAAGCATAAATAGTTCGGGGGGGACCAATAACATGGTTGGGGCAGCCGCTAAATTAGCTTTTTGTGTTTTAAGTCAATCTTTATTGATTTATTGGGCTGAAATGGCCACACAGAGCAGAGTGTGTGTGAATGGGGCTAGTTTCACTTGGTTTTTGTTTTTTTTAGTTATTTGTCGGATGGGTATTATAAAGCAGTACATCGCAGGTGCTGATGGTGGCCAGTCGAGTGTGTGTTTATTAAATGGACTCGGACACGGACTCGGACAGGGAGAAGAGCAGCGATCCGAATGAGGAGCTGCTCAGCAGCGATGACAAAACGTTTCACGATGATGATGATGATGATGTCGATGTCGATGTCGATGTGGACTCATCTGCCGACAACTCGGATGCGATCGACCCAATTAGGCAAATCGATGCGGAACATGTGGAAACCACAGCGGAGCAACTGCTGGTGGTGCTCAAGCAAACGGAAGCCATAGAAATGCAACAGCAACAAATCGATGTCCATGTCGATGTCGATGTGCCTGCAACCAGCCAACCTACGGTTCTGGAGCAGCTAGTTGCCACTGAAGCTGCCACATCTCAGGCAGCAATCCAGCCGCTGGTTGCCAAGTGCAGCGAGAATGTGCGCGAATCTGTGGAATGTTTCTATTCGGCACAGGATCTGCTCGACTACGGCCATATGCTCTCGTTCACAGCGGAGCAGCGTACGCCGGATGTCGAGTCCGGCTATTTTGACAAATCCGAGAGCGATGATGTCTCACGCGATGAATTCGACGCCCAAACGTGCAGCCTGCTCCGGCCGGAGGCGCCACTGGCACTGCCCATGGGCTCGACTGGCGGCAGCAGCAGCTCGGAAAGTCTGCGCCTTGAGCTGAGCCGCTTTTGCAGCTCCATGGAGGCGTTTGAGCGACAGCAACAGCTCGGGGAGCTGCCAGTGGAGGAGCAGGAGCAGCAAGAGCAGGCGCCAGCAGCTGCCGAGGATCCGACAAAGATCCAACAATGCCTGGATACAGAAAGTGAGACATATATTATGCAGGTGTTTGGTCTAGGTAAATGAAATAATTACCGAATGGATCATGAAACTATTTCTGTTCTGTTCCCTTTTGAAAAGTATCACTAATGATATTAGAATTAAAGAAAAAATGAAGAAATTTTTTTTAAAATCAGGTTCAATGTTGTTAAAAATTGCCAAGATGTAATTTTCTTAGCCTAATATCGAAAATCCCCCTTTAAGGAAACTTTTGTAAAAATGTTTAAAGAAGATTCAAAAAGAGTTTCCTTATTTTAAGCACAAAAATTCTTTTAATAAGTATAAGTATAATAAGCTTAATTCAAGAATTTTCTATTCCCTTATGCAAAACATTCTTAAAATTAAATAATAAACGTTTAGAATTTATTTTTGCTTAAATCGATAATCAAACTTATTTTTACTCTTCTACATACAAAAAAACTATTGTAAGTAATTAAGATAATTTATGTACTTTAAAATATATACATCCACGATATGATCATGTACTATTTCTAATCCTTCTAGATAGTAAACTAGAATTTATGTTATCTCCTATTCTTTATTTTTACATTAGTATCTATTCCATTGCATATAAATTTATCGTATTTTCTGTTTTGCATTGCAGAAGCTCATCGAGCCCTTGAATTGCTCGAGGATTATCACGCACGCCTGTCGGAGCCACAGGATCGTGCTCTGCGTATTGCAATCGAACGAGTCATCCGCATTTTTAAGTCTCGCCTATTTCAAGCGCTACTAGGTGAGTATTCAATCGATACGTTATTTATCGATCAGCAACTGAAATTGATATATTATATAAAATTATGTTACATTAATTTATCTATAAAAAATTTATGTTTAATTTAGTTAATAATTAAATCAGTATGACAACCTGTCAAAAGTCATTCAAAAATTTCCAAAAATTTAGACATGTAAACTTCCAAGATCCACACCTGCTAGACTTCAAAGTCCCATAACTTTGTCAAATCTGAACCGATTTTAAAGATGCTTACCATTTTCGTCATGATTTGACCTATAAATTGATTCTGCATTTAAATTTAGTTCACATTTGAAAATAAAATTTTTTTGATTTTTTTACCAAAAATATCCTTTACTCCCCCCTTATGTATTTTGGGAAAATTTTTTTTTTCAAAATTTAGAATCGCGAAATTTTATTTTTAATCGATTGCGGATACTCAAATTAGTATAAAACGCAACATTAAAAGTGATTCTGAGGGGGTCGATTTTTCTGTCAAAAATCATGTAAAAATTTACAAAAATTAAGACATGTAAAGTTCCCGGATCCATATCTGTTAGACTTCAAAGACCCACAACTTTGTCAAATCTGAACCGATTTTCAAGATGTTTACCATTTTCGTGATGATTTGACCTTCAAATTGATTCTGCATTGAAATTTTGTTCACATTTGAAAATAATTTTTTTTTGATTTTTTTTTCCAAAAATATCCTTTACTCCCCCCTTATGTATTTTGGAAAAAATTATTTTTTTCAAATTTAGAATTGCGAAATTTTATTTTTAATCGATTGCGAATACTCAAATTAGTATAAAACGCAACATTAAAAGTGATTCTGAGGGGGTCGATTTTTCTGTCAAAAATCATGTCAAAATTTACAAAAATTAAGACATGTAAAGTTCCCGGATCCATATCTGTTAGACTTCAAAGACCCACAACTTTGTCAAATCTGAATCGATTTTCAAGATGTTTACCATTTTCGTGATGATTTGACCTTCAAATTGATTCTGCATTTAAATTTAGTTCACATGTGAAAAAAAAATTTTTGTTGATTTTTTTCCAAAAATATCCTTTACTCCCCCCTTATGTATTTTGGAAAAAAAATTTTTTTCAAATTTAGAATTGCGAAATTTTATTTTTAATCGATTGCGAATACTCAAATTAGTATAAAACGCAACATTAAAAGTGATTCTGAGGGGATCGATTTTTCTGTCAAAAATCATGTCAAAATTTACAAAAATTTAGACATGTAAAGTTCCCGGATCCATATCTGTTAGACTTCAAAGACCCACAGCTTTGTCAAATCTGAACCGATTTTCAAGATGTTTACCATTTTCGTGATGATTTGACCTCTAAATTGATTCTGCATTGAAATTTTGTTCACATTTGAAAATTATTTTTTTTTGATTTTTTTTCCAAAAATATCCTTTACTTCCCCCTTATGTATTTTGGAAAAAATTATTTTTTTCAAATTTAGAATTGTGAAATTTTATTTTTAATCGATTGCGAATACTCAAATTAGTATAAAACGCAACATTAAAAGTGATTCTGAGGAGGTCGATTTTTCTGTCAAAAATCATGTCAAAATTTACAAAAATTTAGACATGCAAAGTTCCCGGTTCCATATCTGTTAGACTTCAAAGACCCACAACTTTGTCAAATCTGAACCGATTTTCAAGATGTTTACCATTTTCGCCATGATTTGACCTCTAAATTGATTCTGCATTTAAATTTAGTTCACATTTGAAAATAAAATTTTTTTT
>SCDY01001069.1:0-45613 GCA_004143825.1 Drosophila micromelanica
CCCCCGAACACCAGGAAAAAAAAAAAAAAAATTTTTTTTTTGGCCCCCCCCCCCCCCCTTTTTTTTTTGAACGCCTCTGCGTCTTAATTTGACCTTGCCTGGCAGCTTCACTAATTACTCAGTGGTTGACTTTTGAGAAGTCAGGCAATGATTATTTGATTAAATGACAGCAACTAAGCTGATTACGCGCACGTAATGCATTCGGTACCCAGGCACACACACATACACAGATACACACAGATACACCTATATATCCTCATGGTCATGTGTCCATTTCTTCAATTGCATTCGCGCTGGCGTCATTGCCACCCACTTTTGTGCCGTTGCCTCTGCCGCTGCCTCTGTCTGTGTCCAGGTGAAGGTTATATCTATGGCCTGCCAGTATTCCATCCTGTGTATGTCCGAGCCCCAACTGCCAGCTGCCCTCTCTTGTCCGCTATCCTCGCCATTCTGCTCTTAGCCATGTTTAATTAATGCAATTCGTAATTCTATAGCACTTTATATTGGGCTAATTTATGGCATTCAAGGCATTATGGCCAATGCACAGGCGCAGGGGAGGCAACAGCTGCTGGTTATTTCAGGATTAGCGACAACTTTGCCGATTCTCACCAATATATATATATTGGGGTTGTTTCCTGCACTGCCTGTCAAATGCATTTTTGATTAGCTCATCCCATCTACGTGCATTGCATTCAGGGTGCGTATGGAAATCAGAATTAAGTTGGATTAAGATCGATTAGTTTGCATTACGTTGCTGCAAATGGATGCGCGTTTGACAGCAGGACTGACTTATCTGTAAATCTATCTACGCGATAATGGAGTGTTTGCACAATGTACTAATTAATCAATAGATTTACACATTATATAAAAACAGTTTGTGTATTCCAAAAGGGGTTTCAATAACATACGAGCGATGCCTGTACAGCGTTCACGAATGTCACTCAAAAGGAAATTGGCAAAGAAAGTAAAAAAAGTTTTAAAATTGGGAAAGTTATAGAGAGCGAGTTCAAAATTTAAAGAAAGCAACACAAACAAAGGCAACAGACCAAAGAATATTTATTATATCTGGCAAAAAGTAAGCTTAAATTAAATTCCAGTTTAAGTTTGAGTACTAATTCAGAGATGTACGGACAGAAAACGTGAAAAGAGTGCGTGAGCCATTTAAAAGGGTTCCCAAAGAAATAGCCTGCTTTCATTTCGCCCTGCCTTATAATTAAGCTACCCAAACAATTGTCAGATGCAGCCGTCAAGGAAAAAAGAGAAAAATTCTTCAATATAAAATCAACTTTATTTCAATTTATATTTAATTTTATTAAACTTTCCTCTTTTTTTTGGGCTCGAGCTCATTGAAAACCCAAATCCGTTGCACGGGTACTCCGGAAAATTGCCAAAAGGGAGCAAAAATCAACGCACGCAAAACAAAAAAATAAAATAAAAATAATAAATAAAGTAAGGCTTGACAAAAAAGTTGGCAATGGCAAAGTTTTAATTTCAGGCACGATTTCTGCTTACCGCACACCTCACCCATATTTTGACAAGTCCAACACTGCCAGCTGCATTGCAAAAAAATAATACAGTTTCTGTTGTTGTTTTCCTTAATTATGGTATTTATAATACCCTGTTTCGATATACATATACATACATATATTCCGATTTATCGGTTTTGAGTCGATCACTTCTGTCTAAATAGAGTAGCTATACAGGGCATGGTCAAGCATATCGCCTGAAATATACAATAATGCTTGGCATGGAAAAATACCTTAAGAGAAGTATCTTTTAGATATTTTGATTCCACAGGGAATCGCTTAGTCATTTACACTCTAAAACCTATTTCTTCCCTTTGATATTACAGTTTTAGCGGTGTAAGCGTCAACCATAATTTCATTTAATACTTTTTAAGCGCATTAATTACATGTATACACACACGCACACACACACGCACACATGACAAGAACTGAAAATTTTCCAGTTTCATATGAGCATAAAACGCCCCCCACATGCCGCATTTAATTGTATAATGCGCGATAATCGCATAAAATGCATTGGCAAAAAAAAAAAATTATAAAAAACATATAAAAGTGCAGTAAATAAAATGATATTGTAAACATTGCTAGAAGCAACACCCCTCCACCCACCTTGTTTTTTTTACCTTCTCCCGCAACGCTTAGTTGACAAATGAAAGGCAAACGCGAGCGCACACAATAAATGCTGTAAAGTGCAGAAAGGAAAATAAATAAATAAATAAAGGAAAAAAATTGCTGTTGATATCCATTTGTGCGCTTATTGTAATCGACATTGTCAACCTACTAGCTCCACCCTCCCCCCGCCCCCCTCAAACAACCAGCACCCCCGCCTGTTGCAGGGCCAAGGGGTTTGTCAGCCCGGCGCATTGTTATGGCACCAAAGCAGGCCATTTGACATACAATACCCACCGCAACGGCACAAACTGTCAGTTGGCCAGTGGCCATGAGGTTGTGACACCAGAAAACCTATCCCCTCTCCACCTCCCCCCCCCAAGCACTTACCTCGTGTTACCTTTAAGCAGCTCACAAAAACAGCGAACGCCATCATGTGGCCAACTACAACTGCCGTTAATGGCAAGGATTTCTATCGCTCAATGATTTCTGAAACTGAAGAGTATGAGAAACTACTGAAAGAGGAGATGCAGCATCAAGAAATGCCTTAATTGCGTCTAATTGTGATAAACTTAACTTGATTTCTTTGATTTTTATTATTTATTTCCATTTTGTTGCTGCCGTTCTCTGTGTCTGCTGTTTTTCTTCACTGCATATACATTTTTTAATTGAAAAATAACTTATCTCCATTATATATCTTTAATATTTTTTATCGGGTATTTGTTAAAGATGTATTTTAAATAATTAGATAGTTGACTAAAAGCTTGACAACATATAAAAGTGGCTGTTAGCTTCGATAACAAGATTTGAGGGCCTCCAACATATTTTGCCTTACTCTCACTCTTGCCTCTATAATTTTATATATATATTTTTTTTCCTTCCTGTCAGCCCCCCCCTATCCCTTGCCTGTTAGCCTGTGCTGCATTAAACAATCTCAAGACCCAACACATTTTCAATCTCCGGCAACTCTGCCACCCCACTCGATATTTATCATTCTCTTTGTTTAGTTGCGTCAGATGGTCTTCGATTAATATACTTATATATCCCATTTCCTTTATCTTATTTCGTTTTGCTCACTGCCAATTGGTTCGCTGTTTGCCATGCAGTTTATGTGACCCGACCAAGCAAATTCATTGACTCTGCTGGCCCTTAATATCCATCATTCTGTCACTGGACTCTACTTCAGTTTCGCTTCGCTAGTGTCCTTCGTCCGTGCTCTGTGTATGTGTGTGTGTGTGTGTGTGTCTGTGTATGTGCGTGTGTTTTGTGTGTATTTATATAACAAAAAATCAATTCAATTAAAAGCTCATTAAATATAATTGTTCTTAACAATGGATATAAACTCTATTTAGACCCTAACTCAGAAAGCGCCCAACTTCGATTTCAACGTCCTTCGCCCGTGCGGAAGCAGCGTACTTTCCTTTCTGTATTTTTATGACCGTAACAAAATTTTCGACAAATTAGTATAAATGCTTTATGCTTTGCTACCTAGCGACCAATCCATCTCCCAGGCCACAGACCCCACCACGCTCACGGTCCCAGCAGCCCAACCCGAACCCAAACCCGAGCCAAAAGCTCAAACCCTTGTCAAAGAAGTACAAAAAAGGGAAACAAAAAAAAAATTAAAAAACCAAGAGGTGGATTTTATTTAAAGACAACGAAAATGCAATACCCTGTTATGCAAATGAACTTAAACGGTGTTCACACGGAAATTCTAACATTTGAACCCGACTCAAAGGCATGAAAAAAATATGCTGTGTCTTAATTTATTTTATTTCTTAACTTGAGATCGTCGAACACATTTACATTAGTTTTTCTTTCTTTCGGTATTTCTAATAATTTTTATATATACTTATATAACAATACAACTAAAAGTGATCACTTTTGCATACTTTGCGTTACACACAAACAGTTATATCCTCTTAAAGGGTATAAAAAGAACACTCACAAACATTTTTGTGCAAGCTACAAAAAAGCCCAAAGAAAACTTTAGCGTTGACTTTTTTATATTCTTTATTGTTATTAATATTATTTTTTTGTTTTTGTTTTCTTCGCTTTGGTTTTTTCGCCATTTTCTTCTTTTTGCCTTTGCATTCTTTGGAGCATGCTTATTGTCATATATTTAATATTCACAATTACAGCAACAACGACTACGTAATTTCCCACTAAGTTCCACTTTTCCCCCCACCAAAATGATGTATTGTTTTGATACGGAGTTTAGGTAGATACGCAGATTATGAGCTTCGGGCTGGCGGGGTGCTATATATGGGCCTTTTTTTTTTGGAGGTGCTAAAAATAAACCGGCTGCTACGTGCCATCGACTAAATCACAGACAGCCAGCTCCTCAGTTTCCCAGTTTCAGTTCTTCAGGTTTTTTTTCCCCCAGTTTCTCAGTTCTCAGTTCTTTAGCTGGCCCGATGACAGGAACCGGGACATGAGCTAAACGGAAGCGGAATGGTACCAGGGGGGAGAGGGGAGAGGTTGGCAGCCTAAAATGCGCCCAGCTTCCCCTATAAAAATGTATGTGGCATTTTGTTGTTTTGTTTAATGCCCTTGCAGCGAGCAGCGAGCGATAATTTTGACATGAAATATGTAACGCATGAAAGAATGCCTGACAGTTTCTATCAAAACGTGTGTCTTGTTTGGCAAAACTTTGCCTGAATGTGTCCTTTTGTTGCCTTTTTCGTTTTTTGCTTTACTGATTGCCTAACTAAACAAATATCGCAAACCAATATGGAAAACTATTTACTTTTTTTTGGGACTATCTTAACCGAATTCAAATTGTATGTATTTAATTTTTTATATTTTTCAGGATATCCTCTCCGAATTTAGCAATCAGTTTTCACAATGTTCATAACATGTAAATACAATTTATACATTTCTGATTACTGTAATACAGGATAACTCAACTAACGATTATTATGACACAACACAACACAATATTGATTGCACTGCCAGAATATCTGCAAGTGTATTTAAAACACCGATAACGTGAGCTGTTCTTTCGTGTTTGTCTTTTTCTTATTTTTCGTGTGTTTGTTTATTTTTCGCTTTCTCTTTTTTTTTTTTGTTGCCTGTTTGTTGTCCTTTTCGCCTGCTTTGCTGTTTTGTTTTGTTGGTTTTCGTTTAACTTCTTTTGACAGTTGCTGACAGTTTTGTTTGAAGGATGCTCTGCCCCA
The DNA here is from genome assembly GCA_004143825.1 of Drosophila micromelanica. Lineage (NCBI taxonomy): Eukaryota > Metazoa > Arthropoda > Insecta > Diptera > Drosophilidae > Drosophila > Drosophila micromelanica. The sequence goes on from SCDY01001069.1 coordinate 5,315, forward strand.
GCAACGCCCACCGCCAACCTGCCACCCCTCTCCTCCCTCTCTCCCTGCCTGTGCACAGGACTTTGATTTTGTTAGTCCGCCCCTGCCAAAATGTGGGCGTGAATGTGTGTTCGTTTGATTTTTTTTATTTGTGTTTTTTTTTTTGTGGGTATTTGGTATCTGTTGCGTGCCTCGACGGAAATGCGTGACAAAATGCCGCTGGCTTTGTCAGGGGACGACACAAGGGGCCCGTGGGTTAAAGGTGACGCTGGCAACTGGCGCCAAAGGAGCGCGGAGCGGGGATGAGGCATTTGCTGCATTTGCCTTGGCTATAACTGAATTTACGATCGCATCTCACGCTGTACCAAATACTAACTCTTTCAACTCTCTTTACACTTGTGGCATACAAATGAAAACGCCAAAACATATAAAAAATAACAACTTGGGTTTCACTCCAATTTTAATGCTCCCATATAACTTTGTTGCAATTCAACGGGGTTCGCATGTGAAATTAGCTCTTTTCGGCCATTTGCTAAATTATTTTCCATTTGCATATGCATATTTTAAATAAAAAATAAAATATTTGTAAGCAATTAATAATATCAGAATTTGTACAAGTTGATTCCTTCTAAACTCCAATAATATATTATGTCATTGGGTTTCATTTCTTAGTCAAAGCTTTACCAGATATTCATTATATTCTAAAGATAGAATTAAGAAAAAATATCTCTGAAATTTCTTAAAAAATATATTTTAAGCTTTTTCAATTGCTTCCAAGGAAAGCATTTTGGTTTGTTTTTAATTTGCAAAACACCTTATTTTCAAATTTCCCTTGAATATTTGCAAATCCATAACTAAAGATACACGCTCCCGCATCCTTGCACTCCTACCCTCATCTTCCCACACACATACGCACACACACTCAAGAAACTTCTGGTTCAAACTCAACCCGCGCAGTAAATTTTTTTGCTTTTGTTTTCGTTGTTGCTTTGTTTGGCTTCCTGCTGGTGCGCTTGTTATTTTTTCCGGGTCTCCTTTTTTTCTTCCAAATTTAATAATAAAGCAAACGCTGAGTATGTGTGTGTGTGTGCTGGTGCTTACTTTAATTTCATGAGAAATTTCATTTGCCATCCAAAAAGTATGCAATCATTTTATGAACTTTGACATTTTGCGCAGCAGCTACCAAACGTTGTAAGCGAGACAGATCGATGAGGTGACAGGGGGAAATGGGGGACTGGCAAGGCTCAAACTTAGCCAGAAAACTGTACACACACTCTACACACCCACACACACAACCACATTGTTTGCGCTGGCGCTGACTTATCAAGTCATTTGGCATATTTCCTGCGTTAATTTTCAATGCAAAATGCATTTCGTATACCCTGTGACCAAAGTTACTATATGGGCATATAGGGCATATATAAAGTTTCTATATATACATAAAAACATAAAATATAAATTTTGTTTGTCAATTGATTATGGAAGCCAAAAAAATCTATATTCGGAATTGCAGTTTAAGAGTTATAAAATGCGGAATAATCCGAGATCGATGCGTTCAAACAGACAGACAGACGGACGGACATACGAACATGATCAAGTATATACATATTTACTTTATGGGATCCTTCTGATCCTACATAAACAACATTTTTATCGTTTGCACAACATTTTTATCGTTTTTTATCCCTTTTCAATATCTTCATGCTATAAAGAGTAGCTGATAGTCGGTAACTACTCTATTGTAGCGTTTCCACTTGTTTCCAGCACAAATTTATGCCCGTCAGCCATTTTTGCATTTATGTTTCACTCTTACGTAGTCAACGCTGCCCTTGTCTCCTCCCCTTGCCTATCTCCCCTTCTTCCCCCTCTCTCTCTCTCTCTTACCGCCTCTCTTTAGCTTTAGCTGTTTGCATTTCAACAAGTTTTCAATTTGTGGAAAATTCAAAAAAAAATTGAAAAGAAAAATAGTTGCTTCGTTCACGTAAATTACTTGAGGGCAAAAAGCCTGTCCAGCCTTAGCTTTTGATTAATGTTGCCGTCGACAGCTGATTGAGCAGTCAACTGAATTGATTGACGCACTGATTGACTGCGCAACTGCCTGACTGACTGACTGATGGACAGGCTGCATGCCAAGCGCTGCATTTGTTGTCATTCGTTGATAAATTACTCAAATTCAATTTCAATTTCGTTTCGCCTGAAAAAAAAAACGCAGCAAGGTCAAGAATTGTAACTTTAACCAATCAAAAATCAACCCACAGCCAAACGTTCCAATCCCCCCCGCCCCGCCAGCCCACTCTGCCTCCTCGCCTCATTGGAGCTCAACATTTTTATTACCTGTGCGCTCTGGCAGCAGCTCATCAAATATTGAAATGCCAATTTCACAGATACTCACAAAAGCAACGCAAACGCAACGTTGCCAAATTCAATTTGGCAACTTAAGTAATGGGCAACAACAACTACGACAACAACAACAAAAAAACAATAAGCCATAATAATCAGCAGCAGGCATAACATTAACAAAACGACAATCATAGATCCTTTGTTTTTCTTTCTCTTTTTTGTTTTTTTTTTTTTTTTTTTTTTTTTTTTTTTTTTTTTTTTTTTTTTTAGTTTTTTTTTGTATTCTTAATTGTTCTCGCAAAATCCAATATGGCTTACATTTTGTTAAGAACAATGCCGGACGCAATGTTGACAAAGTTTCAATTTGACATACATATCTCAAGCAAAACCTCACTTAATATAAATTTAATGAATTCAACTGATCAATTTAACAGGGTATACGAATTATATAAGAATTAAATATTGTTTTGTATTAATTATTCACTTACTATTTATCTGTCCATGAGATTGAGCTAGTTTTAATTCGATAACAGCAATCTGTAAACTCCCAAAAATATTATTAAATTCGTAACAGTTTTATAATCATTCAGCACAGACTTCTTATAACAGCTATCTATCCAGCTATAAACTGCATATCTATCCATACATATTAACTAATTTGAATTTCGATAACAACGATCGATAATTAGTATTCATCTACTCATTGGGCAATTTAAAATTTTCGATTAGTTGCCTGAAGCTATGCAACGAAATGTGAATTCAAAGGCTGGCCGAAAAAAAGCAGACGTGAACAGCTGAAAGTATGCAATAATAAATTGAGCCATTGTCGCTGCTCAAAGGGGGGGAGGGGGATGTTGGACCGATAGGCAGGTGGGGGAGGGGGGCTTGATTCTGCCACTTGGCGCGCACGTAATGAGCATATTTGTAGCATACTTTCAGCGCGTACGTGCGTGTGTGTGCGTGTGTGCGAGAGTCCTTTGAGACCAAGTTTATGCAAGTTATTCCTTGTCCGACCTCTACTCCCATCCCCCCACTCGGCGCTGCGCTTACCTTTCAAGTTGGACGCCAAACTTTTGCAGCTCACATATATATGTATGTGCATGTATATCCTTATATATATGTATATAAATTTATATACATATTGACACAGGTGCCCACAGGCATTCGCTAGGTGTGCTGCGCTCCGTGTGCGATGGGGTGTGGCGCTTGGCAACTACGCGCGTGCCAATTGGGTGGCACAAGGGGAGGGAGAAGGGCAAGGGCAAGGGCTAGGTAGACCCGAGAGGCACCGCTTTGATTTTGTATCTGCATCTAATGCCGAATGGGAATGCCAGGCGATAAACCACAAGAACTCAAGCAGCTGGTGACGCCCACAATTGTGGGAATATCCTGTACTTCAAATAGGGGAAAGGGCAAATTTTATATAACATAATGTATTTATTTATATATATCTCATTTTCTCTTTCTATCTGGTGTTAGTCTTTGCATTTCAATGTAACTTGATATATTTTTGAAAACAATATGTAATTAAAACAAAACGATTATAAAAACATTTTCTTCTTTTTATCAAACGACGCATCGATTTTTGCCGTAGCAATTTTCTTACCCGGTACAAAACTCGATAATTGTTGAAGATTTGTATTACTACTCTAAAATATATTACTATTCAGCATATTTGCATCTAAAGTTATTAAAGGCTAGAATTAACGATAGCAAATATTTTTTTTATCGATTTAATTAGGCTGTTTTTTGTCTCACCAATAATTATATATAACATATAAGATTTTTCCTTTAAAATGAAAATACCCAATAATATTGTTCTTTAAGCACAAAGCACAAATATGCGTGGCAATAAAAGCACAACTTCAGAATTCCGTATGGAATCATTTATCTTGTTTGGCAAAAATAATTTAAAGATAACTTTCGCTTGATTACTTTCTAAATTGTAAACACGAAACATGCTGTCATCAACTCGTTATTGAGCTATTCGAAACTTGAGCCTAAACTTGAGTTTTCGTATCTCAGCGCATTGATTCGATCTGAGTTAATCGCGACGGGGCTTTTATTTTTCTGTTCTTTTCATTTTTCTTTTTTCTGTCTTTTTTTTTTTTTAAAAAAGTTCAAAAGCGCAAAAAGCGTAAATTCATAAAACGCTCGCTGGGCGTGAAAGTATTTTGACATACGCTGGGAAATCATATCCGCTTTATACACACACATAGCTACACACGCGCACACACACACACACACAACATCGCTTACCTTGCTGGCTTTGGCGCTAACGAGCTTCAAGTTTAACAATGAGCGAACATTTTGCAGCTCATTGAATTTGAAGTCATGTGAAAGCAGCGCACATATACAAATACACACACACACACCTTATATATGTACACACACCGGTAAGCAATCAGTCAGTCCAAGCATTTTTTTTTTCTTGTCTGCAGTGTGTGGTGCGAGGGCTGGGCTTTGAGTGGCGTGACAATTGCATTGCAAAGGACAATGTCAAGTGCCTGTCAAATAAAAGTGTGTGAAAATACAATAAAAAAAAACATACAAGAATTGTAAATCTCTTTTGGCACATGCACAACAAATTGCAGAGCCAATTGGACAATTGGTAATGCTGTTCGCTTCTATTGTTGCTTTTGTGTGTTTGTATAATGCTAATAGGCGGCTCAGATTGCTCTTTGTACTTCCTGAACCTGAAGCTGGCACGAAACGTGAATCTGCCAGTGAGGCTCATAGTGACTAGTCAGTGCCCTTTTTTCTTTCTCTCTTTTTCTCGCTCGTTTTCTCTCTCTTTTTCTTTCACTAATTCTCACTTTTCCAGTTTTGAAATCTTGAGAATAACAATATCTGTCTCGGGTTTCCCTTTTTTTTTTCTTAAGATAAGACTCGCCTTTTACATTCTCACCCGTTTACATTAACTCTGTCTTTTACTGTGACTTTCCCTGCCTTAACTTCTTTCTCACTAATTCTCGCTTTTTTAAACCTTAAGATCTACAGCATATAAGGTTTTTTTTTTCAAACATATGAGTCAACATTTTATTGTCTGTCTTCGTTTTCTATTTTTTACTCGCTTTCTTCCATTCTCTCTGTCTTTTCCTTTGAAATAAATAAAAAAATAATGAATTATGTGTACAATAGTCATTAATGGAAAAATAATCAACATACAATTCCCAGAATCCTCTTCGAATATTGTTATCCGAACGTAAACAACTGAAAATTATGCGGAATTCATTTAATTAAATTTCCTTCGGCATTCATTCGCTAGGGTGTCTTATCCAATGAATAACAGAAAAATAGTCTTTCAGAATGCTCCTTGACATTTGCTTCTGACTAATAAGGTATTTATTGTTTCTACGTAACGCTTTCTCGTATTTATCCAGCATGCAGCAATTCCAGTGAATTTTCGAATTTTCTCTAAAATTGTAGCCACACGCATTCAATTACATTTGATATATTGCGTATATTCACACACACACACACCCACACAACCACGCAACCACGCAACCACACACCCACGCAGGCAACACTCCTGAAAGCATGCAACACATTTCGCTGCGGCGCTGCTCTTGTTCACTTGGCAATGCAACCCAACCGCAGCTGTGGTCCACAGACGAAAGCCCACAAACACAACCACATGGCAGATTCGAAAACAGTCCAAATCCAGCTGGACAGACATTTTGTTGTACGTGAGCCAAATCGTTGTCTATATGCAATTTCATTTGATTCCTCAGCCAGTGATTATACCCTTTAAGTGTGTGTTAAGTTTAAACTGGAATTTATATATTTTGAAGAGTAATTTCGAAAAAACTTTTAGGAATCAAAATTAAGAAGATATATTTCAGTAAACCTAACTAATTTATTTCTTACTGAAGCATTCGTACAATAGAATCAAATAAGTTTTTAGTTGGGAGGTATTTTATCAAAATTAATTCATTTCGTATACAGATCTTTTGAATCATATAAGAATTCAAATCATCTAAGAATATTTTTCACTTCATCTCGCAGTTGATTTTAATTTGCTTTAAACTAAGAATTTAGTTTCAAAAAACGCTCTCATTTATTTGCATCTTTTGTTTCCTTGCAGCTAAGCAATTCAATAAAACTGATAAAAGGAAACCACAACAGCAACAACAACACCAAATCCAATACGCTTATAGTAAACTAAAAACCAAAAAAACTAACACCAACAACTAAAACCAATTGTAACTAGAACTTAACTTTCTATAGAAAAAAAGGGATAATAAAACTACGGGAAATTCGTTCAACCGTAAAACAAAAGAACACAATGTGACCTACAACAACTATAAAAGTAATAATAATAACAAAACAAAAAAATAAATATATATACCGTTAAGACGTTGTCTAACGATCAGTTAGCTTGATGTGTATCCTTATCTAACATGTGTCAGAGTTGCCAAACCGAAAGCCAATTCACTTATAGCCAAACTCAAGTTCAATAGCACCGATAAATCCAATAAACTCAATAAACCGCTACACCGATAAACGGATAACCGAAACACCAATTTCAAGCAATAAACCAAACACACCGTTAGCCATACGTATATAGATGAGCATATATGTTTTGCTATAGCTATAGCCACAAACACAAACATAGACTTTAACGACAACTGTATATATCATGACCAAGAAGTACGAATTCGATTGGATCATTCCGGTTCCACCGGAACTGACAACCGGCTGTGTCTTCGATCGTTGGTTCGAGAACGAAAAGGAGACCAAAGAAAATGACTTTGAGCGCGACGCTCTCTTCAAAGTCGATGAGTATGGATTCTTTCTTTACTGGAAAAGTGAGGGACGGGTGAGTGTTACAGAATACAGCTCTCTATGTGATCCATTTCATTTCGTTTCATTTGTGCTTCTATTCTGACAGGATGGCGATGTCATCGAGCTGTGTCAAGTGAGCGACATTCGTGCCGGCGGCACTCCGAAGGTGAGTTCCAATTACAAAAATAAAATATAATTTATAAAATAATTTTAAAAATAAAAAGAAATTATTTTCGAAAATGAGTAAATCGACTGAACTGAAAAATCATGATCAAAATGCCATCAAACATGAAAATCGGTTCAGTTTTGACAAAGTTATGGGAGTTTAAAATATGAGAGCTATGGATCCGAGACCTTTACATGTCAAAATTTTTGTCGATTTTGGCATGATTTTTGACCAAAACTTTGACCCCCTCAGAATCAGCTTAAGTGATGTTTTTTATAATATTTGAGCCAAATAAAATCGATTAAACATATAAATTCGTAATTCTAAATTTTGAAAAAATTTTTTTGAAAATGAGTAAGGGTGGATTTTTTTCAAAAAAGTCAAAAAAATTTTATTTTGAAACTGCATATATTTTAAATGTATATGAAACTAAACTAAAAACAAAACTAAATGAAAAATCATGATCAAAATGCCATCTTGCATGAAAATCGGCTCAGTTTTGACGAAGTTATGTGAGATTGAAATACGGGAGCTATATGAAACTTATGGATCCAAAGTTGCAAGTCTCTATTTTTTAAATCGCCGAAAAAAGTTGTGTTCGTGAAAGAGTATGTAAAGTAACTATAAAAGTTACCACAATACTAGAAAAAATAACAGTAATGGTAAAAACAACGAACACAGTACCGAATGCAGTAACAGTTTAGTCTGTTATAACTTGTGATAGTAAAGTAATTATCTTAATAATAATAACTATAAGTAAAATACAATTACACTGAAGGCCACATTAACAGAAACCGCAACAGCTTTGATCAATTATGATTTTAAGCATAGAACCTAATTTCAATCAATTTTAAAACGAAATTATTTATAAGCCCATAGCTTCCAAGTATGTGGCCAAAGTTCTACGAAATTTCATAAATATTAATTATTTGCAAGTGTGAGCTACTATTAAATCTAATTGAAAACCACTTTGACGACTTCAGGTGACATAATTTCTCTTAGCCACGCCCACGTTTTGCATTATATATTGATAGATGACACATTTATATATAGTCACATGTACAAATATATATTTTATGTGCCACCCATCCGCACAGTGGGTCAAAGTGCACTCACTCGAGGCCATTCAATTAAATTGAAACCCTTTGTCCATTTAGTGGACAGGTGCACGTTGGATGTGCATTAACCCACATCTGGCGGCGGTCGCTGGGCCCATTCGAGGCGTATCAGCCACGGGGCACGATATCGATATCGGTGGCGCCCCAATTTGGGGCTGGGCAGGTGTATTGAGGATTGGCGATTGAACAGGTGCTGACACAATTAAAATGTGTGCCAAGCCGAACAGCAAATCTCAATGTGGCGACCCCACTGCACCACATTTGCACTTTGTCCCAATGCCGCTCAGTCAGCCACGTGTTATGGCCATCAAAGCTAACGGTGTGCGTGTGTGTTTGTGTGTGTGCCTAGAGTGTGTAGCTAACAAATATGGGCGCGAACTGCAGCCCATAAATTGCATTTAGTGGCAACAACAAAAACTACTTACAACAACAAACAGCGTGCACTGTGTCATGCCAGGATGTGGGCGTGGCACATCCATGGCCAATAGTTCCAGCGCATAGACAAATGCGTACAAGTGAAGCCAGCGACTGCCTTTGGCCAAAACAATTGAGAGTCAAAGTGACACATTGACACATTAACTGACAAACACACTTAAACACACACTCAAACAAGCACACACAAATACACATACACGTACACATACACACGCACAGCTTTATGACTACACTGACGCCATTTTTACAAACCTTTTTCCCTCTCAGTAGCTCAAGAATTATTTCTTTTACAAAGCAATATCCAAGAATCCATAAATAACTTTGTGAATCAGGTATATTTCAGAAACTTGGCTAAGTATTTTAAATTTGAGAATGCTTTTAACTTGCTAATTTCACTGATTTCATGCTAGAATTACCTAATTCCTTAAAACATAAGTGAAATTATGTCAACTTAATAAAAATTTTGACTTCTGTTAACAGCGTTTTTCGCTGATTTAAATTACAACAATTTGTATAAATATTTAATGAAATAAACTCAAAATTTCGGTTGTGCTGCCTTCTACTCTAAGCTTAAATGGAGCTGCAAGGATTTCTTTGAGCGGAATCCCATCTTTTTTCGTTCAGTGTATTGTACAAAGTATGCAAAAAATTATAACGAAGGCTGCGCATCGTTGCACTTGTAAATTGAAAAGTGTCAAAGATTTTGCAATACCCGATGCACGTTCAAGAGCGCTCCATCTGTGTGTAGATAGAACGGAATAAAGGTAGAGAGAGAGAGAGAGAGAGAGAGAGAAAGGGGGAGTGCCAGATAAGTCGAGATAGAGGTAGAAGTGACTGTCAAGCAAAGCGTAGCACTTATTTATGGGCATCACTCAAGTTGTTTCTGTTCAAATTCCCAAACCTGAACCGGCTGCCCACTCGAAATCCCCGAAATGCCAGTCAAATGGAACATTTGCTGCTGCTGCTGGTTCAAGTGCTCAACTTGAGGTCCTCGCTTTAAAGCCTTTCCAGCTGGTTGCAATCCTTTTTGGACAGCGCACACACTTGGACAAGTTGCTTTCATGTCAGCTGCCAAATAAATTCAATTAAAATGCAAAATAAATGCCAATGAGTATGGAAAGAAAATGAAGAATCGACGAAAGTGGGGGGTGTGTGTGTCTTTTTGCGTCTGTGTGTGTGCCATGCGCCAGGAAATTTGTATAATGGTCAAAAAGGAATATAATAAAGAAGAAAAAAAAAACAAGAAAAGAAACACACACACATACATATATATTTATAAAATATATATAGTCGAGAGCAATGCTCAAGTTTTCAACACTACGTAAACCTGACCACAAAACGTAAAGGAAAAATAACGTAAGAAAACAGCAAACAAAAAATCAAATAAATGATATAAAATAAGAAACAAATAAAAAAGAAATAGAATACAAAATGCAAATCTTCTGATTTGTGTGTGAAAGTGACAGGCACTCAAATAAGTATATACACACATGTACCTAAATACATATTTATATAGGTAGAATACATCTATGTGTGTATGTATGTGCATGTGTGTGTGTGTTCGTGTACATGCACATTTGAACCATTTGCACTTGCATGCTAGCGAGGGTCGCACGTGAAGTATTGTTGAAGATAAATTCTAAATTCTATTTAAAGACAAAAAAGATGTGTAACAAAGAAGTGTTTTAAATTTTTATATAAGAAGTTGATAATTAGAAACTGTAATAAATAATAAATCATAAGCCCAGCCTAGTCCTTTTAAGTGGTTTGGTTTTACAGTAAACGAAAAATTATAACCCCAAAATCGTGCAAAGTAACAAAAAAAAAACATCATCAAATTACTTTTTACTTATGTTAAATAATTTCTGAGCTGACCTCCTAAAATCGTAAATGGAAGACTACACGTTTAGTTATTTCTCTCTCTCTCTCTCTCTCTCTCTCTATTTTTCTCTCTCCCTCTTTCTCTCACGCTGTGAATGTGTGTGTGTATTTGTGCGTTTGAGTGTGCGCTCGCAGCACTTGAAATGTTTGGTCATCAATATTAAATCAGTGAGCCACACAAACCAACTAACACACTCAGACACACACAAATGCACACACACACACACACACACTCACACTCATACATACAATACACTCTCAAAAAGGAACTCGTAAGTGCCAGTCGCACAATGAACCATTAAAAGTTGCTTCGTTTGGCAAAGCAAACGCCATCTGAACGAAAATGGGCTAAGAAACAGCTGCCAGGGCATAGCTGATACCCTGGTTGGATACCCTTGAAAAGTAAAATATACCAATGAGAGCTAAGAACTATCAACAGGAATTATAATAATTTAATTAATTTAACATAGAACACATAACAAGTAAATTTTTCGATTTACTTTTGAGAGAGTTTTGTGTGGTATTTGGTTTATTTGTACAACTACAAAGGGCTTAGGTACTTTTAATAAAGTAAGGTTAAGCTATATCATATTATAAAAAAGGCTCCACATTTTCTTTCTTACTCCCAACAACTGTTCTTGGAAAGGAAAATAAGAAACAGAGGACACTTATAATACCTTATAATAACTTCTTTTTGGGTAACAGGGTATCTGAAGAAAGTGCCAACAAATATTGAAAACGCTAAATTAAAGCTTCGTTGCAGCTTTTGTTGTTCCTTTCCAATAATGCAAAAAGCTTCATTGCTGACGAAGTACGTCAAACAACAACAACAACATTGACAAGAACAATACAAGAAGAAGAAGAAGAAGCAGCAGCAGCAAGCAACACATTTGTATACATTTTGCCCCAACATTTTGGCCCGTTTTTCTTATTTCTATTTTTATATTATTTATTTATCTTTCTTTTTTTGCACTTTTCTTTGGGATCTGGCAACGTCGCCTGAAAGCAGGCAACGCTTTTGGTTTATTTATTCGCTAACTTATTTAGCACTTGGAAGTATGCAATAGTTGATTTTAAGCCATGCCAGTAAGTACTCACCGTACAAATTGCACTCGATTTGATTGCCATCGAATTTCAATTGCCATTCCAAATGCGACTGCAAACTGCAATTGCATCTGCGGCTCTTTGAGTTGATTTGATTGCGACTGCGGCTGCGGCTGTTAGTTCGACATTGGTTTCCCATTGTGTCTTTCACGGCGACACGAGACTGAAAAAAGTCCATTTGCTCGACTATTAACAGTTGTTAAGTTGCAGCTGCACCACCAACAACAGCAGAAGCAGTAAAAAACAATAAAAGCACACAAAAATATAAAAAAAGAAATAATAATTGTTTTCATTTTCAGTTGCTGGCAAACTTTCCAAGTTCTGTTATTTAACCTCAATTCATTGTTCGGCCAGCAACTATATTGAATAGCTTATGTTAGTTGTTGTTCTTTGAAATCAAAAGTTTATTAAAATGTTTGTTTTTTTGTTTCACCTCACTTCCGAATATTCAAATTTGTTTACAAGCAATTAAACTTTGTTTCGTTTTAACAAGCCCATGTCAATGTCACGTTGAAATTGTATGCAAGTCGGGTCAACAAGTTGGCAACGTCCTGATAAATAGTTGACTAACTGTTCCGGATATTGGTCTGTTTTTTTCTTTATTTACTTGTCAAAACTTACCAGATAAATAAATTGCTTGCCTTTGATAGGCACCTCAATCTAAAATAGCTTGAATAAAGAAAGGAGACTTTGACAGCATAGTTAAGTGGTTGTTAACATTGAGAGCTTTATTATAAAATAATTTAGGTCGGTGCTACTTAAGATTTCTAGGTCATGTCAAAGTCGCCTTTGATCGCACATTAAGTCTTTTGTATAGTATGTCATGTATTATAGACTATTGGATAAGTAAATAATAAAGGTATAATAAATATAATCGTATGGAATATATTGTATAGTATAGCATAGAGTATGGAATAGGGTACAATACAGATATTAGTTGGCGGTACAGTATAGAGTAAAGTTCAGGGTATAAAGATGTTTTCTAAGTATAGGCTATGATATAGGATATAGTGTTTTTTGTTTGGGTATAATACAAAAAGAAAAACCAAATCGATTTTTAGGCTCAAATCACAAATCACCAAAAATAACAACAGCTGCCACTCTTACGATCTATAATTTAATTTACAGCTTAATATATATAATTATAATGCATATATAGCATCTAAAACGAATGTATTTTAATTTGACGGCAAATTGAATTCGATTTCCGATAGTTTTTGCAATGGAATTTGGATTATTTATTTTTTTTATGTGTTTACGCGGAAATTGAAGGTCAAATGTGAAATTAAAATGCTATTTCATTATTGGAATTTCGCACAGAGATTTATTTATTTTTAATTCAATGTACAATTGCTGATAAATGCTTTTGGAATGGCCTCAACTAGCATCAACATCCCCCACACAGCCTCGCCCCGCGCATCCACATAATTTGCTTTGTTAATGTCCTGATTAATGATGCGATCTGAGATTAATGTACTGCTGTTGCTGTGCCACGCCAAATTGCAGTTGCCTCAAAGAGTTCTCGCTGGCATCGCCCAGCCACCCGCTGCCCTCATTAACTACCCAATGCCCTTGGTCATTGGCCATGATTGGCCTGATAAACAAATTTGCAACGCGTCAAGCGCCAAATTTCAAATGAGCCCCCGGGTCGTATACGCAACGTTTGGCCTCAAAACACTATTAAATACTTATAATTGACTTCCACTCACAACTCACAGTTAATTTTTCAATTCATTCAAGTCATGCTTAACGTCAACTTCAACACAAAACCAGTTTGGGAAAGAACAATTTAATTTCTAAATTTTCATAAAAAAAGAATGTATTAGCAACACATCTAATCTTGGCTTACATATGTATAAATATATAATATAATATAAACTGTTTCGTCATTTAATTTATATACAAAAAAATGTATCTTTTTAATAGGATCCGAAGATATTAGATAAGGTAACCAAAAAGAATGGCACGAATATACAGGAACTGGATAAGCGTTCGCTAACCATATGCTCGAACACGGACTATATCAATATAACATATCATCATGTTATTTGCCCAGATGCGGCAACGGCTAAGGTAAATATATTTTGTATAGGTTATCAAAAGTGATCAGAGCGTTTCAGATGGGTGCTTACCAGCTGATCATTTTTTTTTTTTTTGCTCATTAGCATCATTTCATGCATAATCTCTGTACTTATAGATCTGGCTAGATGGCATACGAAAAATAACACATAATGTCAAAGCGAATAATATCTGTCCCATGATGTGTCTGAGAAAACAGTAAGTGGACTCCAGCAGTTCCCACAATTTCCATAGACGCACTTTATGTACTCTAAATTTGTGCTCTGTTCGTGTTCGCGTGTGTTTGGTTCCAAAGGACAAAACAATTCTCTAAACTTTTTTATTACGTTCTAAGCGGTTTCGCAGCACGATGAACCCGTTTGCTTTCCACACACAAACATACTATACTCAAATATATTCACTATTAACATATATATATATAAAGACTATCTAACATATATCATCTATCCATCTCTTTATTCAACGAAATGGATAATTGTACATAATTATTTGCGATTGATTTCATTTTGTTTTCTAATTTGCATGTCTTGCGCATTGTTTTTGTTCTTATCGTTATTGTTATCGTGTTATTGTGTGTTATCGTTATCGTTATCGTGTTATCGCGTGGCACTTAACCAGAGCTGGCAAAAGAGCTTGCGTTTTATAACGCATAATAATCGCGCCACCAATGTGTGTCCACGCACCAATCTTATGAAACAGTAAGTTTTATTTGACATATTACATACCTATCATAAACTATCGATTATGTAGAGAGTATATCGATTTGCTAAATCAATTCCTTAACAACTCAGTTTGGGTAAGTATTGTGTAAACAAATATTTTACATAAGTCGAAAAGTTAAGTTTATAAAGGAGGTTAATTATCATGAGTCTTAGGGTAAGATAAATAAAAAGTAAACCCCTTACAGTTAGGTATCACAAGCTAATTTATATGTAAATAGAATAAATTTAATCAGACGTAATGAGAGGGGGGTACATAAATAGAACTACTTTTGCAATCAAACACCAAACTAATCAATTGTCGTTCCACAAAAAATGAACATGGATATTGGTACATACATATAAAAAAATACTTAACAGATAATATACATTTATAAATAGACGAGCGCAATCAATTTTCTACCTGCGAATTGAAAAACGAATGCAAAGTAGACAATAACGTAAGCATTATATAGAAAATAAATAAAAATAGATTCAAGAATTCTAGAGTAGATAAAACACAAACAAACAGACACTCTACAATTCAAATTGAGCACCTTAGAGCAATGAAAACATTGCAAATTGTATATTATTATTGCTTCCAAGTTGTCTAAACAAATTGAGTCTGGGCAGGTGGGCAGCGGTTGCGGAAGCGGAAACGACATCATCAGTTGCCACCTAAACTCACTTCTAGCCGACCCACTCTAAAATAGTTGGCGTTGTTTCAACACACAACAAATTCATTTCATTTGCATTCCACTGCTGAGCTTCACAACAGCAAAACAGCAGCTTTAGTTTCCATTATAGAAAGGCAAATGGAGAAATGAAGCTATTTCCTCTCAATGTCTGTTTTTGCTGTTAAGCCAACGTCTCTTGATAAATGGCAACTGAGTTGTTGACTAGAGCTGTGAAAGACCTTTTGAGCCATAGCTACGGGCTTTATGAATAATATAATAAGCAAACTTCACAATAAAATCAACATTTCATAAACAAACAAAAAACTACCGACAGCGATGCCAAGTTGGCTATTAAACTACATAGTATTCACTTATTTAGCTTCTCACTTTGCTTCTTTTTGCTTTCATTTCGACACGATACTTTTGATACATAACATTGCTTTTCACTAATTTTCCTGAGGCATCCTACTACTTCTATTGTCGCTTATTGCTTTAATTCTCTTCTTTTTTAGTTTATACTTACTTTGCTTCTTGCTTCGCTACTCTCTTTTTACACAGTTTTTAATAGCTTTCAAGCAGTTGCTTAGGAAGTCTTATGTAAAGCTTCTTAGCGAGTGTTGTCAATTCTCGCTTTGGCATTTCCCACTTAGTTATTTTAAAGCTTCTCGCTTTATTTCTTTGGTCGTTTCTCCCTTTACATCTAACGGCACTCACCTTGCCAATTCTCAACTGCATTTCTTTTTGTTGCTGATTCGATTTTGCTCCGGCAGCTTTCAAACATTTGTTTAAGCTTTTTTTTTTTTGCTTCTCGCTTATCCCATAGCAACATATGTACCTTTTGTCGCAGTTATAGCTTCTTATTGTATTTTTTTATGGTCGCTTTTCCTCATTTGTTGCAAACGTTCTCCCTTCAAGTAACTTATATTCTCGATTTAAACTGATTCTTGTCCGACTGCTTCAATATCTAAACTTTTTTCTACATTTTCGCTTGTCTTTTCTTATTTTCAGTGATTGCAAACTTACTTTCTTTCGCTTCTTGCTTTAGATTACCTTTAATTAAAAGCGTGTCGCGATTTTCAACGCTTCTTCCTTAGTTACTTCACTTTCAATTCAAAAATTTTTCGCTGTCCTGCTGTTTTTCGTTTCTTGCTTTCTATTCGATTCCCTTTGTATTCCTTTATTTTGCTTCACACACGAGCTGCCACTGTGACAGCTGTCCGTCAGTCTGTTTGCGTCACTTTTCTCAATGCTTCTCGCTGCCACACTTAAGTCAGCTTTAATCTAGCCAACGATCTATTGAATACGAATTCAATGTGTGCGTGTGTCTGCGTGTGTGCATGTATGTGTGGGGGGCAGGAGGACGTCCCGGAGGCAACAATTTCATGTTTGCATTGGCAATTCGTTGACCCAGTTTGAAAATTTGTTATTGTTGATTGTTGATTGTGTTCTTTATGGGGCATTTTATGGTAAAGTCTTGGAGCATTAACTGCAATTACTTGAACTCGCTTGACTTGCTTGACTTACTTGACCTGGACATGCTTTAAACATGGCTATTGGGCTTAACCTGGCTCTTAACCGGCTGTACGCTTCACTGACCTGCAACAGGCAACAGCAGCAACAGTAACAGAAACAGCAGCAACAGCAGCAGCAGCAGCAGCAACAGCAACAGAAGCACCGACAACAACACCGAAACAGGTTAAACACGCAAATCCTGCACTAAGTAATGAATGTCCAGTGAATGTCCAATGAATGTACTGCATTGTAAGGACATTGTGAGGATAGAGAGGATGCAGATGGCATGCAAATTGAATTTAATCGCAGGGCATTTTAATGAATTGTTGCCACTGCAAATTGTAATGCACTTTTTCCTCCCCCCCTACCATCGATCATTTGGGCTGGCAATTAATTGCAAATTGCGAATTGCAATTACAATTACAATATCAATTTTAATTACACTTCAATTTCACAAATTATCCTTAAAGATATATATAGATCGATATACAAATGCATTTAAAATTGAAGTTTGTTTATTATTAAAATTAATTTTCATGCCATAAAAGTGAATTTTTACTATGTATTCATTAATGCATGCAATTTGATTTGTTTAGTTCAAAGAAAATCTGTAGGTTTAGTATATGTTAATTTAATTTTATATCGTATTCTCTTTCATCGAGCTCGAAATACATTTCTATATTAATTGTCATTAGAACTCAATTTAGTTCGTATACAATTTGCATGAATTGGAAACCTAAATACAAGATTTAAATTGCATTCTATTAAATTGCCTTTAATTTTTTCTGTGCTGAAGGTCATTTGTTCATTTGCTCTATATATTTCTGAATATTTATTCATATCTTTTGAATGTTTATTATTATTTATTTATTATCGTTTAATTTGTAGTTAGATTATTTGAACATTTTCAATAACAATTTTAAGACTAAGACAGTTTAAGTAAATTAAAAACGGAGTTCAGGTAGATAAACCCACCAGGTAAAGTACACCTCATATATATTCTATAAATGTGTATGTAGTTTTTCATGTTCAGTATAGTCGCACATTTAGTGTAAATATTTTCTTTGTGTAGCTTTAACGTTTGTGTGCCTCTCAATAATTTTGTTCACATTTAAACAATGAGCTCTTCTCCTTATCAAATCATTCAAGTTGGATGCGTCTAAGCTACTGTGTGGAGAAGAGCGGTAAAATACCGGTCAAGACGCTGGCCAAAACGTTCGCATCGGGCAAAACTGAGAAGCTTGTCTACACGTGCATCAAAGATGCGGGCCTCCCGGACGATAAGAGCGGCACCATGACCAAGGAACAGTTTACATTCGACAAGTTCTATGCGCTCTACCACAAGGTCTGTCCTCGCAACGATATCGAGGAGTTGTTCACGTCGATGTAAGTTACTAACCCAGACGCATACTGAAATTAGAACAGTTTAGACAGCCTTTGTTACAATTATTTACCCCCATTTGCCTTCTTGTTTCTTCTGTTTGCCATTGTCATTGGTTTTGTTTCCAGAGATCGACCTTAAATTCTGCTCCTACTCCTTTTTTTTTTAATTTCACTAATCCCACATATGTATTTGTATAAAAATTGTGACCCCACCAGTTCCCGAGCTTTAATAATAATCAATAATCCTATTGTTTTCAATTATTTTATTTGTAAAAAAGAAAAGCTTATTGAAGCAAATATAAAAAAAAATCACTCCAGCATTTCTACTGTTCCCAGTATTCAATTTACTCGCGTATTTCCACTGTTCCCAGTAATTACAAATAATTTATTATTTAAAAGTACCTCATTATGATATTGAATTCTTGCAATTTTTAATTCTTTTTTTCTTATATATGATGTATCTCCATTTGTAGCACTAAGGGTAAACAGGATTTTATCAGTCTGGAGCAGTTCATTCAGTTCATGAACGAAAAGCAGCGCGATCCACGCATGAACGAGATTCTTTTTCCCCTTTACGAGGAGAAGCGCTGCACGGAGATCATCAACGACTATGAGCTCGATGAGGAAAAGAAGAAGAATGGTAACATAAGAACATTAAATAAATGCCGTAACATTTCACTTCAATTTTCCATTCAATACAGTGCAATTCTCGCTGGATGGCTTCAAGCGTTACCTAATGTCCGATGAGAATGCGCCCGTGTTTTTGGATCGTCTCGATTTTTATATGGAAATGGATCAGCCGCTGGCGCATTACTATATAAATAGCTCGCATAATACGTACTTGTCGGGTCGCCAGATTGGCGGCAAGAGCTCCGTCGAGATGTACCGCCAGACGCTGCTCGCCGGCTGTCGTTGCGTGGAGCTGGATTGCTGGAACGGCAAGGGCGAGGATGAGGAGCCAATTGTTACCCACGGCCACGCCTACTGCACGGAAATCTTGTTTAAGGTTGAGTGTTACAATTTACCTTTCAATTCCATTTTAATTGATTGTAAATTGTTTTTTGTTTCCCTTTTAGGATTGCATTCAGGCCATTGCGGATTGCGCCTTCGTCTCGTCGGAATATCCCGTGATTCTCTCCTTTGAGAATCATTGTAATCGCGCCCAGCAATATAAGCTAGCTAAATACTGTGATGACTTCTTTGGCGATCTGCTGCTAAAGGAGCCGCTCTCGGATCATCCGGTAGGCTTTCTTCCTAAAAATAAAAAAAGCTGCAGCTTCCCTTCAAATTAATCCTTATGCCATACCATTAATCCTTATTGCCAGCTGGATCCGGGTCTACCGTTACCGCCGCCGTGCAAGCTAAAACGCAAGATTCTTATCAAAAACAAACGAATGAAGCCCGAGGTGGAGAAAGTCGAACTGGAGCTGTGGCTCAAGGGCGAGCTGAAGACCGACGACGATCCCGAGGAGGATGCCAGCGCTGGCAAACCGCCAGAGGCGGCCGCTGCGCCAGCACCCGCACCGGAGGCAGCCGCCGCCGCCGCCGATCCGGCCGCCGAGGGCGGCGGCGGTGCCGAGGCGGAGGCAGCTGCTGCCAACTACAGCGGCTCCACCACCAATGTGCATCCATGGCTCTCCTCAATGGTCAATTATGCGCAGCCCATCAAGTTCCAGGGCTTCGACAAGGCAATTGGTAAAAGCGCTTATTTAAAATCCAATCTCCAGTTAACTTTTCTTTAGGGAACACGGGCTCCAGGTTCAAATTTAGAACGGTAAAAAAAGTGATGAAAGTAGTCACATTCTGCAAAGGATATTTTTTTAAATATAGCAAAAAAAAACAATTTGGAAGAAAAAAATTATTCATTTCCTATCAATCTGTTCAACATCTGGATTAAACCAGAAAAGGGTGAAGTCGAATGGAATAGAGTTAATTATTAAGAAAAGGGACAAAGAAAGAGTCGGTGAAGACAATTTACGGAAAACATACTTTTTCTAGTGTTACTTTATTTTGAGAAATTTTTAAGATTTCCTTGTTTGAAAATACCTTCCCAAAAAAAGGGGGAAAGTAACTGTTTATGTTCTCCGTAGTCCCTTCTGCTAAAAAACTTCCAGCAATCAAATTGAGTATCGTGTTGGCGATAAAAGCGAATGGAAATAACGAGAAAAGTACAAACAACATTTTATTGATGTCGGGCTTTAAGCGATATATATATGTATATATAGGGAGTTCGGGTTAAGTTGTGAAGCGGCAAAGGATAATAAGAGTTCACGAAGATAAAAGAGATAAAAATGAAAATGCAATGTCAGATTATCGTAAAAAAGTGTAAGACGGAGAGAAAACGATAAATCAGATGCACAGTTTGATAAATGTGAAGAGTTTATTGAAACAAGAGCAAGACAAAAGATGGACAGAAATAGGACGATTTTAAAAAGTATGTGGAACATAAAATATAATGATGTCTATAAAATTAGTGTTGAGAAATGCAATAAAAATGCAATAAAAAGAAACAGTATATACATATAGTAGATATATAAATTTACAATATTTTTACATTTACAGAAAAGAACATTGCCCACAATATGTCATCGTTTGCTGAATCGGCTGGAATGAATTATCTGAAGCAGAGCTCCATTGATTTTGTCAATTACAACAAACGCCAAATGTCGCGCATCTATCCGAAGGGCACCCGTGCCGATTCCTCCAATTATATGCCGCAGGTCTTTTGGAATGCCGGCTGCCAAATGGTCTCCCTAAATTTTCAGACCTCCGATCTGCCCATGCAGCTGAATCAGGGCAAGTTCGAGTATAACGGCGGCTGTGGCTACCTCCTGAAGCCCGATTTTATGCGTCGCGCCGATAAGGATTTCGATCCGTTTGCCGATGCGCCCGTCGATGGTGTAATTGCGGCCCAGTGCTCGGTCAAGGTAATCGCCGGGCAGTTCTTGTCCGACAAGAAGGTGGGCACCTACGTCGAGGTGGACATGTTTGGCCTGCCCTCCGATACGGTTAAGAAGGAGTTCCGCACCCGTCTGGTGCCCAACAACGGTCTCAATCCGGTCTACAACGAGGACCCTTTTGTTTTCCGCAAGGTCGTCCTACCGGATCTGGCAGTGCTGCGCTTTGGCGTCTATGAGGAGAGCGGCAAAATGATCGGACAGCGCATCCTACCGCTGGACGGCCTCCAGGCCGGCTATCGCCACGTCTCCCTGCGCACGGAGGCAAATTTCCCGATGTCGTTGCCCATGTTGTTTGTGAACATCGAATTGAAAATCTATGTACCTGATGGCTTTGAGGATTTTATGGCCATGCTGTCGGATCCGCGCGGATTTGCCGGCGCTGCCAAGCAGCAGAACGAACAAATGAAGGCTTTGGGCATTGAGGAGCAGAGCGGCGGTGCCGCACGCGATGCCGGCAAGGCCAAGGAGGAGGAGAAGAAGGAGCCACCGTTGGTATTCGAGCCGGTCACCCTCGAATCTCTGCGCCAGGAGAAGGGCTTCCAGAAGGTGGGCAAGAAGCAGATCAAAGAGCTGGACACGCTGCGCAAGAAGCACGCCAAGGAGCGCACCTCCGTGCAGAAGACCCAGAATGCGGCCATCGATAAGCTGATCAAGGGCAAGAGCAAAGATGATATACGCAACGATGCGAACATCAAGAATGCGATCAATGATCAGACCAAGCAGTGGACCGACATGATAGCACGCCATCGCAAGGAGGAATGGGATATGCTGCGCCAGCATGTCCAGGACTCACAGGATGCCATGAAGGCGCTCATGCTGACCGTGCAGGCGGCCCAAATCAAGCAGCTCGAGGATCGCCATGCCAGGTAATGTCCAACTATATTATAAATATATATATAATTTATTATTCAATACTCACCCCTCACTTCACACAGAGATATCAAGGAACTTAATGCCAAGCAGGCTAAAACCTCCGCCGATACCGCTAAGGAAGTCCAAAATGACAAGACACTGAAGACCAAGAACGAGAAGGATCGTCGTCTGCGTGAGAAGCGCCAAAACAATGTCAAGCGTTTTATGGAGGAGAAAAAGGTAGAGCGTTTTAAGCTAATCCTCTCTTTATGTTATCCTCAGTTTATTATATTTCTTTTGAAAAGTATAATTTTTTATCAGAATTTCTATTTTAACCCTTAAGCTATTTTTTTTTTTCAATTTTATATTTTGCTCTTATGGTTTATTTTCTCGTATATACTTCCTTTGCAACCTTTTATTTCCCACAAATTTTCTTGTAGTCTTATTAGGTATAAACATTATACTATACTAATTGGTATCGTTATCGTTCATTCACAGCAAATCGGCGTAAAACAGGGTCGCGCCATGGAGAAATTGAAATTGGCGCACGCGAAGCAAATTGAGGAATTTAGTACCGACGTGCAAAAGGTACTAAATGAAACACGGCCGCAAACCGACACTATAACCAGTATTGAGACTGTACTTTAGACCACAAAACAAACCGATATACCAAAAATACCAAATGCGTTAACCGTTAGCCATTATCGCCAACCGATGAACCGTTCCGATAAATGCAACCTCTGTTTCGTATCCATCTGCTAGTTAAATGTAGCCGAATAGCAAACTAACGAGTACCAAGTAACGAGTAACCAGTATCGAGTACCGGGTAACGAGTACTCCTCCCATACACAACGTTCTAGTCGCTACAAAACAAATTTTGATTTGAACGAAACGTTGTCAAAAAAACATAAAATATTATTATATATATATAATACAAACACAAAAATCCAATAATCAAAAACTCTTGAAAAAGTTATGAGTAGCTGCTAAATTTAAACTAACTGCTAAGATGTAATTATCTATATCAATTTATTCTCTATATATTTAAATATATATAAATGTGTATTTATATTATTATCTTAATTTGCTAACATATTTTACAGTATTTCATTATTATTTCTTGTTTTATCGCTTTAGTTTTGTTGGTATTTTAACATTAACATTCACCAAAAACAGTTTTCCCCCATTTTCCAAATCTGCTTCTTTAAAAATTTTGTTTTTAATTTTAATTTAATATAAAATTTGGGTTTCTGTTTTTTATGTTGTTTTGAGCTTTGTCTATGGTTAATTGTCTATTGGTAATTGGCAGTTAACTTGAACCCCAGCAAAAGAAGCTCTTCTATATAATATCTGTCTATCGTACTACTTACTCTTAAGCTACTCCCTATCTCTCTCTCTATCTTTCTGTCTCTGTCTCTGTCTCTCTGTATCTCTCTCGCTTTTACACACTCGTTTCACTTGCATAGATTAAACAATAAAACATTTGATTTAACATGAGCATTTAACATGAACATTCAACATCTAACACTTAACATTTACCGCTATTCGCTAAACGTTTTGCTGTGAGCCCTAACATTGTACCAACATCATGTCAAAACTTAACCGAAACACGTTTTTCTCTCTTTTTCTCCCTTTCTCTCTCTCACACTTAATCAAATATATATGTATTTGTCACCGCCGCTGTCATCGCACTGATCAATCCTAACCTAACAACAACAATCCACATTAACAGCTTATGGATATGTACAAAATCGAGGAGGAAGCCTATAAGACCCAAGGAAAAACGGAGTTTTATGCTTAAACAGCAACAACAACAACAACAACAACAAAGCGAATCTTAAAAAAAACTAAAAAAATTCTAAAACTCTTTAAGTGTACGCCTATTATTTAGAAATTGTACATCTACAATGAAAACGAAGAAAAAGTAGAAAACAAAATGCAAAAATGAAAAGAAAGTCAACACTTTGTGCTTTATACTTATTTAAGATGTTATAACACGAGGCATACTACCCAAAAATATCTATGCATAGATATTACGTCTAATTGTTGAAAGAACTTTCAAGAAAATGAAAATATTCGATCTCCAAATACTTGGAAAACCACATTTAATTAATTGCTGTAAAACTGCAAAATACTAACCAAATTATATTTAATTACCAAAACAAAAAAAAAATTATAAAAAAATATAATATGTAACAAATTTTTTTTTTAAATACCAAATCTGTTGGTATTTTTGCATCAACAAAAACGGTACACCGATAAGCTTAGACCATGCCATAAGTATCCAAAACAAATTTCCAGTTCTCAAATACATTGAGCACAGAAATTAATGCGCATAGCGCTTATATTTTTCTTTAGTAATTTTATTTAGTTATTGTTTTTTTTTTGTACTGTTTATAAGGCAGAGAGAGAACAATTACAACTACCAACCACAGTATATATTTACAAGTATATACACATTACTTATACGTATGTTTCAAAGATGAAAAAAATACTTAACATATACATATGTGTTTCCGATTTTCCACCTAACAGCTTAGCAACTAAATTCTATTATGTATGATAACTGACTATTCAAACAAACAAAAACAAAACAAATATACCCGCGTAAAAAAAGATAACATACATTATATAAGCTAGTGTGAAAAGAAAAGTATTTAAATGCATACTAAACTATAGTCAGGCAAAATATACTGTGTGTACTACCAGTAAAATGTTTGTATTTTTCAAATGAAAATTAAAGAAAAAAAAACAGAAAAAAAGCATTTATTTTAAATAAATGCGTAATATCTTCAAACAAAAAAAAATATATAAAAATGAAAGCTTAAATACAATAAAAAAGTAATAAAACAGAAATCAAATAAATGTACATCCCATTTACTGCGAAGCGATCTATGTGCATAACCTCAACCTAAATAAAAAAAAAATAAAAATAAAACTTAAATACAAAAAAAAAAACAATTAATAATAGTTAATTTCTGCTAAAAAAAAAAATGAAAAGAAACGAAAGAAAAGAAAAGTAAATACTTTTAAGCGTTTATAAATGTCATAACTCTTTTTTAGTATGAGCAATTCAAATGAAACACCCCTACCGGCAGTTATATACCCCATATAGGTATTTTATATGGGCCCCGAATGCAGTACAGATTGCAGAGTATAACGAAAATACAACGTGTTTGACTTTATATAAAAAAAAGTGAAATAAAAATAACTTCGTTCAACAGGAAAATACTTTCGCGAATTTTACAAGAACAGCCAAAAAATACCAGTGTTAGATAAAAAAAGATTAGTAAATTGAAAGTCACACATAAAAAAAAAAATTAAGTACATGCTATGTATTAATAAGTTTCGAGTTGAGTTCATTTAGGTTGCACTCAAAACAACACACTTGTCGTTTCTGTTTGCATGTAATGTAGTTGTTGCAAAAACCAAGGTAAATATACCAAAACTACCAACAAAAAAAAATTCTAAGTTAAGTAAAAACTTATTGTATATTTAAAAGATTAGAGCAATCCAAAAACGTTTATTTCACTTGAATGTGCCCTAATTAAAAAACAAAACACAAAAACAACATTTACATTGTGCTATTAACAAAAAGAAAACACATTTAGTTAACTTATACAAGGTAATGCTACTAATTTAATAGATAACTGTATGAATGTATATATATACTATATACATACATATATATACATACATATGCTTAATCAATTAACCTATGACCATGTATATCTACTTAGAATCAATTGCGAGCGTTTTATATATGTGATAAACGATAAAACATTTTATTGCAAATGGAACAACTCTTAAAAAGTTGCTTAGTTTTCAAATTCAGTTTGTCATCTTGTATAAGATGGAATTATAATAATTGCATGCTGAGGCCTAAATTGCTATTGAACCAACCCTCCCCCCTACACACACACACACACACACACAACCCCAACTTTGTTGAAATTCGATATGTAAGTAAGTACTACGTGTTCTTTATCAAATATGTCATTTTGTGCACTTAAAGAAAAAAGGCAAAAGCAACCGATAACCTTTGTATTATATGTAATATAATGTGCCAATCCCAAAACATAATGTTTACTAAAAAAATGAAAAAACATGAAAATTTAACATCTATATAATATTTATTTGTTTGTATACATTAGATAGAGGCATAGCCTCTTAGTCGAAAAAAAAGCCCTCACAGGCACATACATATGTAGGCATACCAAGCAAAATTTGGGCAGCTGCGCAAGAAGCTATACACACACACACACACACTGACATTTAATTTGGCTGTCTCAGTATTGGTAAGGCCGCGTGTCTGTGTGATGTGACTGTGTGCAAGCGCAAAACCTTTTTTTTAGGCGCGAGCTTTCTAAGCCTAACTTTTGCTATTGTAGTGAAATGTGTCAATTTTGTTTTTAATTTTATTTCAACTTTGAATAAGATTTATTTAGCGCATGTATTCGATACTAGAAAAAAAAAAACAAAAATTGTTACAAAGTTAACCCAAGCTAGGGGCCATATTTGATATAGTTTGTACTATTTCGGTAAAAAAAAAAAACCGCACGATGACTTAATTAAACAACTCTTCTTTTCCATACAATTACAGGGTACAAGTACCCGTAGCAGTATAACACAACACGCATACAAGTATTTGCGTTTATATTTATTTATTATGATTATTATTAAAATTATGCACGACGAAAAAATAAATAGCAAGCAACTGTATAAATATATTATTATTACGACTACATACACTTACAATTATAGTTTACAAAAAAAAAAAACAAAAAAACAATTTAATCAAAAAAAAAATTGCAAAAAGAAACCTAAAACGAGCGAAGGCAAGGATACAATGAAAGTAAAGAAAATTAACTTCTATTTAACAATGCTGCGTATGAACTTATGATTATATACATACTATATAACTATGTATTACACTATTATTATCGTTATTATTCTGATTATTATTCTTATCGTTTTGAATATGATTGTTCTCATTTTCAAACTAGCTATCATTTATCGATCACATGTGCACATCGATGACTTAATCGGAAAACAAAATCTGAATTTAAAAAACAAAAATTAGGTCTTCGCTTTTGCACTCCCATTCAACATTGATTTCAACATTACGGCAATATATACATACATAATAAAGCCCATAAAAATAAGAAGTAAGAACGTTGCAGTCGGGCGTTACCGACTGCGACATACTCGTTCACGGTCTTAATTATTATTGTAATTTAGATAAAATCTCGTTTTTCGTAATTTATTTTTAATAATGGATATTAAAAAAAATTTTTTTTTTAGCCATATCTCGGCCATATCCCTCAGGACCCTAAAAGGGTAAGCCCTTTTAAACTTGCAGAAAGCATGAAAATCGATGGGCATAAAAAATTTGCATTCTAAATTTTGACCAAATTTGTGAAAAATACAATTAACCTCACAGTTTTTGCCAAAATCGGTAAAATCTTAAAATTAAAAATTTTTATTGACGATCGATTCTATAGGGTTTTTAGACTCGATAGAGATATATCTGCCCGTCATCGGACTTTATATAGCCGAGATATAGTTATTTTAATATTCATACCAATCGAGTTGGCTTTTTTGTGTCAGCACAAAAGTATGCACTACTAAAAAAACTCGCGGCAATTTTGTAAATTGACAGCTGTTGCTTATTACTGTCGCATGCAAAAGTATGCAATATGCAGGCAATGTTTACTTGTATATATGCGGCCAAAAATGTTGCCCCTACAAGTATGCTTTACAATTAATCGACTTCCAAATTCAAGACGTGAACGAGTATATAAACGTTTATTATGTTTACAGTGTATTATTTCTTAATTTTAATTATGGTTCTTTACGGGCTTGGTTTTAACATTCGCCTGACAAAAGAAACGAACTCGAAACTCCCTCAATTATTGCAATTATTTTAAACTTAAAGCTAGCAAGGCATTACGTTTGAGTTCGCCGAAAAAAAAACAAATTTTAACTATAGGTGTGTGATTCAATTTGTGTTCTATATAAGACATATGCACCAGTATATTGCAAACACTTTAGTTTTAATGAACTTTTATTTAAAAACCAATTCCCCGACATAAGCAACAACCAAAAACCAATGTTTTTTGTTTATGTAAATCAAGCATGTTTTTTCTTGATTTTCTAAAACGCTGAATCGCGAGAGGCATACCAGTTAAGGGGGAATAAATGTAACTAAAAACCAAAAAAAAATTATAAACAAAACATCAGAATTCTTGGCTGAAAAGTAAATGAAAGTAAACAAAAAAAATTAAATAAAAATTGTAAACGATATTTATGAAGTTTGGTGTTGAGGTCATAAAAACAGTTGGAAATAAAAATTTTCTGATGAAACCGTTTGGCGTTGACTTTCTTTTGTTCGAATAATCAGCAATAGATTTAGCCATTTCTATCTATATAAACAACAATTAATATTGCTTCGAAATTGACTCGACTCAACTACTCAAATATGGCGGCCACCAGTGCTTAGTAATATCAAAAGTATGTTTAAGTATCGAGGTATCGATGCATTTGACTCGATCGCTCTCGATATCGCTACACGATATATCGATAGTTTTGGGTGGGAGGGAGACTGCAATAACTGCTATTGTGCTGATTGCTTGTTTATCTGTGGCCACAGCTGACAGAGTCCATTGAGTGCAGTCATAAAACGAAACTTATCAAGTCAAGCAGGCTGATAGCTTGTCAGTTGTGCACACAGAGGCTGAGCTGGAACAATATTAAGGAAAACTAAAAATGAGCCGTACAACACGAAACTTGTTGTTGCTTTCCTCGTCGCGCCTGCACGGACATGGCTATTTGGAGCACGCCCGTGCCCAGCTGGAGGATCTGTTTAAAGCGTAAGCGCCTAGATATTGCTTCCTAAGCTACATACGCCTAACTGCCCATCCACAGCAAAGACGTGAAGACGGTGCTCTTTGTGCCGTACGCGCTGCGTGACCATGACAAGTATACGGCAACGGTGCGTGCTGCACTGCAGCCGTGGGGCTATGCCGTTGAGGGATTGCACACCAAGCCGGATCCGCGGCAGGCGCTGCGCGAGGCACAGGCCATCTTTGTCGGCGGTGGTAATACGTTTGTGCTGCTAAAGCAGCTCTACGAGCTGCAACTGGTGGAGCTGATCCGCGAACTGGTGTTGCGTGACGGGCTCACCTATGTGGGCAGCAGTGCCGGCACCAATGTGGCCACACGCTCCATACACACCACCAACGATATGCCGGTGATGCAGCCGCCCACCTTTGAGGCCCTGGCACTGGTGCCGTTCAACATAAATCCGCACTACCTGGACACGGACGTGAACAGCGAGCACAAGGGCGAGACTCGCGACGAGCGCATTGAGGAGTTTGTCGCCTATCATGCCCGACCTGTGCTCGGCCTGCGCGAGGGCACCAGCGTCCGTGTCCAAGGCGATCGGGCAACGCTGCTGGGCGATCGCAATGCGAAACTCTTTAAAGCGTGAGCACAATTATATAAAAATCGGCGACATTCAGCATTATATTTACCTATGTTTATCCAATAGCGACGGCACCACCACGGAGTACGAACCTTTGTCCGATCTCAGTTTCCTGTTGGAACCCAAGCACTGATATCTGATTTTAAAGTCGCTGGGATAGAAAACATTTAAATACATTTATTTAGTCGCGAACATTATAGTTGGCATGTTCGCGGCAGATCTTACACATATAATATATGTACATCCTATTCTATGTCATGATAGAACTTTAATCACTATGACTACAGATTATAAATTATACAATACACGGACATTGAAATCGGCCGCATTTGCTGGCCAAATTGTATATTAACTATTCACAATCAATAATTGATTGTCTTTGCTATAACAAAAATGTTAATTGCATTCAAATAAATTACATTAAATGTTTCATGCGAATTCGTTAAAACTATTTTATATAAACGAAATGCAAAATGCGGTACAAATTTGTTTGTCGTAATAAAACAAATAACTGGCAGGCTACTTATTCGAACTCTAAATGGGTAGTTTGTGCTTTCTTGTTGTTGTATAACAGTTAGCACAATTTCATAAAAAATTTAAAAGGAATCATAATAAATAGAAATCTTCAGATTTTTGTGTTTTGTATGATAGTGTTACAGCAGAAATCAGAACTTTTTTATATGTCTATACTTTTTATAACAGTTTTATGAAAATTGGAACTTGTGTAGCTGAGAAGCTGTATAAAAGCGTTCGTTTCTATTTTGTTGTTTTTTCCTTCAATTCTTTTCTTATTTACTTGTATAACAATGTTTGTTAACTAAAGCATAGTGTAATATATAACAGTTGGCAATTTTATGGGCTTATCGTTTAGTGTTGGGTCATATTTATAACAGTTTTGCAGTGTTATACAACGAGTTATCCCGCTAAATTTCACAATTGTATATCTGAAATATTCACAAATCCAGCATAGGACATACGTGATTAGTTAAGAAAGCGATCGTATAACAGTTTACAATTTCGGGTAAGGCAAGATTTGGGCCACATGCAATTGGCTAAGGCGGAATTTAACTTTGTGTTTTCGTTACAAATCAACAAACAGCGAGTTAAGTTTTAAATTGGTTTACTTCAACAGCCACTTGTTCAACTTATATTTGTATATGAATGTATAACATAGTATAACACTTAGCTATGCACTAAACAAGATATATATATATATATATAGTATATAGGAATACTTGCTTTACAGCGGCAAGTTTTAGTTTACATGCTTATGTTAACAGATTAATAAGTTATGTATTATTCTTATATATATTTGCTAATTGAGAGTGGCTAATGACAAGCTCGATTGGCCCTGAATATTGGCTAATGGCTGTTGTATGACTGTTATACAACTGTTATACGCACACGTCCTATGCAACTTACAAACTACGTTCGATATACAGCTAACATATGTATATTTATATATATTATAATTCATAGATATGCTTAGCTTAAGCAAGCATTTTGGCAGCTACATGTTCCGTTCCCGACCTTCCGTACCTCAAAACCTCCCCACCCTCCTATTCGCCCTGCCCTACCCCCCTTTGAGCACTTATAACAATTCTTGTCTACCATTTTGAGCATTAAAAGTTTCACTTTAAAGCAAGGTATGTACACAAAAAAAAACAATGTATATGCTATATATATAAAAAAAAAATCCAAGAACAGGTGCCTTCGCAATGCCGAAGATAATATATATATATACCCTTGCAGACAATCATATTAGTAAATTTATAAAAGATTTGATTGGAGTTCGTTCGGTAATACGATTTTACACAAATATATTTGGATTAAAGTAAAAACTTGTTTTCTGTGAGTTTGCTTAAGGTATGTATTCAATTCAAAAAACAGACAGACAGACAGACCTCTATCATTTCGCATATATATACTTATATACTGCATAGGGTTGGAACTATCTACACTTTTCTTGTCAATAATATAATACGCGCTGCAAGGGCATAACAGCTAAAATTGTCTAAAACTACACACACCCAAACACAAATACAGGCACACACTCATACGCATACACACACACACGCACACACTTGGAAATATAAATTTAGCAAGGAACTGATGATAGTTTTGTTTCGGGTTTCTCAATGTATAACAGTTAGCAGTTGGATTGGCAGCTGCTACTTCTGCAGAATACTCTTATCCTCGTAGCGAATGATGGCATCTCCGATCTGCTTGCGCGACGCCAAATGGATGCACTGCTTGCTGCCACACGAGCTCGGCAGCGTTGGCGGCAGCGAACCGCCGCGTGCCAAATGATTGCGCACGGCGAGACCAAAGCGCAGATGGGGCTCAACGGCGCGCAATATGTGCACCGTGTGCTGGGCCGCAACGAACATGTCGAGGATGCTCTCGACGCCAGCCGGACGCTGCGGCGCCTGCAACAGCTGCTCAATGTCCAGATCGGTGCGCATTATGGGCAATCCCAATGGATCCAGCAATTTGCGAGCTGCAAGAAAAGAAAACGAAATAAATTAGGAACTGCACTTGCTAATCCAGATAGTATAATAATTTATTTATGCTAGCTTCTACAATTTGCGAGATGTGCTAAAATCGATATTTATCGATTTATATATATTTTTTTAAATAAAATCTTTGAATATATTTAGAATGGTGAATACTGAAGCACACTTATAATAGAATAAGTTTTCGTATTGATTTGTAAAAAATTTAAGAAGAGGTTTTTCAAACAGTTATCGATAAACTTATTCTGCTTATGATTTATGATTATTCATATACCCTTTTATTTGAAACTAGCCTAAAACTGGCACATTTATTCGCTTATCCAACGAAATTAAATGCTGTTCATTCAGATAGACATGGCACACAACCAATATACTTCTTTTTGACTTTGTGAACAGAGCATAATGGGAAAAGAAGTAAAAGTCGCATTTACCCTGCACATAGTCGCGACTGTAGAACGCGATGACATCGTGATTGTGGCGATCAAAGTAGCCGCTGCTCTGGCTGATGTCGCAGGTGTCGCACTCCTTGCAGAAGTGCGCCCAGTTGCAGGGATACAGCTGAAAGCCAATGGGGGCGTACACCTGAAATCCCTGTATGGTGTTCATGCGCACGCGGTTGAGGAAGTCCGTGCGGAACAGCATGCCGGGCGTCGCCAGCAGCACAAGCGAGTCGAGGCCCAGCTTGGGCAGTGCCAGATCGGCGACGGCCAAGCTGAGCAGCTGCCTCGAGCCGTACATGGAGGCGTGCAGCAGCCAATCGTCGGGCTTGATCGGTGCGCTCAGCTGCTCCGGCAAGCGTATGGACACCCAGGCGATTCTCGAGCCGTCCGTCTTGTATTTGGAGGACAAATCCAATGCCAACTTTTTGAGCGCCTTGAACGGATCCTTGTCGTCCTTGCTGGGCGAGTCGAGGCGATACAGGAAGATCTAAAAAAAAAAACCAGCCAATATTTGAATAAAATAAAAAATAAGAAAATATACCCTTGCTTTTATAGTTGTATAATGCATAATTCATATAAAAAAATACATTCTTAAGATATCTTGTAAAATATAAAAGACCAATCGTTCCTATAGGGTATATTGAACAGATATCGAGTATAGTATAAAAGCAAGGGTATGAGCAGGCGGAAAATTGTATTTAGATGCACCCACCAGCAGCAGGAAGGTGTTGCCCTGGTTCTGCATGCAGACGCGCTCGTATTGGGCCACAAAGTCGAGGGCATCGGGCACCTGATGCTCGAAGGCCGGCACAAGGATGGCAATACGTGTGCTTTCCGTGACGTACGGCGAGGGCACCACCTCGACCCGGCCGAGCGGCTTGACCACCTCAAAGCTTTTGAGCAGCAGCCGTTTGGGTGTGCTGCCCTCGAACAGATTCAAATGGAGCTGATAGTCCATGCCGCGGGTCGCATCGAATTTGCGATAGGCACTGTGGAGGTCGTGGTAGCGCAGCTTCGGATACTTCTGGGCGGCGTACTGCAGCGCTATCTCCAGCACCTTGGCAAAGTCCAGTGCCTCGATGCGACTGAGCGGTGCGACGGCATGATCCGCATTGGCGTTGGGCAGGAAGCTGTGTGTGCCGTTCAGCAGCTGCCAGGTGAGCATGTCGTGACGTGTCTCCGGCGCACTGGGCGGCGGCACGCCCAGCGGCCAACGGATTTCGAGTATCTTATTGGATATGCTGCCATTCGCAATCCGGTACGATTTCTGCTCCAGTGCATAGCCCTGCTGCTGCACCATTTCCAGATGATGCTGCAATGTCAAAGAATATAACATTTTAATTTTTACATTTTCATTGTTTCATAGTCTATCCCTCTTTCTCTATTTCTCTCTCCCTTTCTCAGTTGCATGGTTTTGGATTATCGTTCAAAATATTTCAAATCCCACTTTTATTATCATTCAATTTTCGTTAAGTTATTTTAGTTGGTGCTCTTTAGTTAAAATTGTTTTTAATTTTTAATTTTTTCTTATTTAAAGTTTTTTCAGTGTCTGTAGTTTCGTCAAGTTTTAAATTTACTCGTTATGATGTTTCTAGTTTGCATTCTTTCGTTAAATTGTTAACGAACTGTTTCCTACTTTTTTTATCCCTCTCTTTCTGCAATGCAGTTTACAGCAAACGGTTAACAGTTTGATGTTATTATGTTTAAACTCAAATGTTATCCCAATTAATTGTTAATTTTTAACAGTCAACAACTATTTCGAGTACTTACCTTGGAATAGTAGGCGTGTAATCTATAGAAATCCTCTGGCGTCTGCACAGGATACACTGTGGTTGCATTGCGGAAAGCCGGCTCCTTGGCTAATATGCTGAGATCCTTATAGTGGCGAGCCTTTGTATTCAGGGCAAAGCTGTATTGACGCACACCCTGCACAATATTAAAAGGACACAGAAAAAAAAGCACAACTATTAGTCAGAATGCGTTTTGGTGGCGCCGTCAAATGTTCCATGAAATTAACTTTTAACAAAAGAGCAAAAAACCAACAACTTCAACCCGACCCAGACCCAGACCCAGCCCCAGACCCAGAACTCTATTCATGATCCAGTTATGAACATGTGTTCTACATATCACAAAACAATAAACTTCATTTATTGGCGAGTCGCAGCTTAATACCCTTGCAAAGGGTGTTTTTATTTTCTCATCAAAATGTGTAACGCACAGAAAGTGGCGTCTTTGATCCTATGAAGTAATGAAATGATGTTTGTATATCTCTCTCAGTTTTAAAGCCAAATAGACCAAGACGTTTCAGACAAATTAAAATTGATATTAAAATTCCATAAATTTGTCAAAACTGAACTGATGTTCACGTTGGCATTTTAGTCATGATTTGTCATCTAAATTATTTGTACATTTAAATTCTATGTTCGCTTAAAAATACATTTTTATTTTTAATTAAAAAAAAAAAAAAAAAAAAAAAATCCGCCCCTCCCCTATCTCATTTTTAAATCGTGTACTTCCCACAGCTAAAGTTTGACTTATTCGTTTTGTGGAAAATCCCGTTTTTTGTTAAGGGTATTTAGTTTTCGGTATGCGGAATCTAAGCGTTCTATATCGTTTACGATTCCATTTAGTCCAACCAGCAACTATTCACATGTCGGAGGAGGGGAGAAGGGGCGGGTCAGGGAGGTTGGGCGTATAATTAAATTAACATTGCCGCGCTAAAAGTCGGCAACGGAAATCGCCGGTTGCGAGTTAGTTTGAGGAGTCAACACACTCGTCTCCCGGCAGCCCACAAAGTCGACTCCTCCACTTTGCAGCAAAAAGCAACAGCAGCAGCAGCAACGCCATAAAACATAAAACATTTTAGAGTTTTTCAACTCTTATTTTTTTGCAGTAAATGCAACTTAGTTAATTTGCCGGCGCACATTAATCAATTAAAATGGCAAAATGCTAAAAACTTTGTAACGGCACTTTTGAAGATGCAACAGCATGACAAACTTAACAGTTAAGTGCGAGCGTTTACTGCTCGACTAGAACATACCCTTTTAACAGGTCGTTATTTTAGCTAATGTGACTCAACCTCAAGAGGTTTATTGAGCATAAAAATGTAATTACCGTTTAAAATTGAAACAACAACACTCCCACACACACACACACATAGAGAGAGAGAGAGACGGAAAGACACCCATCGAGTCGACCACATAAAACATACATAAATCATTCCACATAAATAAACCCAAAATCCAAACAAATGAAATTCAAGTGAAAGACATGCGTCAAGTTCTTGGCCCTGCATTTTCGTTTTATGTACAGCAAAATAAAGTAAATAAAATTAAATTAACAAAACAAAAAACATAAAACAAAGAATTTCCTGCTAAATTGCGTGTGCAAAATGCGATTTCGTCTTGTTGATATAAATAACCAACAACTATGTATGTACTTTAATTGAGCCAAATAGACGCTGCCCAGCGCAAAAAATAGAAAAATAAATCGGTTATGTTATAGATGCACATATATACCCTATACAGTATATTTTATACATTTGTATCTTTTGGTTAATGTTGCTCAAAAAAGTTTTTTGTGAAAATATCTTGAAAACCGCTAAGGTTTTGAATGCAAAAATTAATTTTATGACAGATTCCATCCATATGAGCTATATGATATAGTGGTCCCATGTTTTGCAAAAATTTTAGAAGCTGCGGAATGTCAACTATCTTTGAAAAAACCTATAAATTTCTTAACAAAAATAAAGTCATTATTCCAGTCAAAATTTGTTACCGTATATAAACTCAGCTGTTAATACCGGTTAATCATATACAATATATATACTGAGATAGGACGACATATGTATTAACAAATTTACAATACCCTCTCTAACAGGGTATATAACAGGGAACGAAGCATTATCGTTAACAGCATAATAGCTACAGTTGCTGTCAAACTGTTTGTTGGGTGCATTTCAATTGGCTGTGGATCGTAAACGTAACCTCCCTTCACCGACCAACCATGCATACCGTTTAAGAAATTCTTTGGCCCGTTGCTTGAGAAATTAAATAAACTGTCCATCAAGTGTTGTTTCTGCTACTAGTGGCATGTCCGAATGCCTGCCGCAAGTCGCAACAACGTTCAGCACAACGAAGTCTTTGAAGTTGTTTTGGTTTTTTTTTGTTGCTCTTGGTTGCCTTTTTAACTCGCTTTCTCATTTGTATTCTCCTCTTTCCGCATCGCATTTCGCTCTGCCGCTGTTGATGCTCTTTTCAGGGTCACTTTTGTGTATCAATGAACTGATTTTGTTTGTTTTGTGTTCTTTTCTGGCGTGCTGCTTGTGTGCATGTATGTGTGTGTTTGTGTGTATGTTTCTCGCTCTCTGTGCGTCTTCTTTAGTCAACGGCAAATTGTTTAAATAAATAAAACGGCGTTTAGGAAGCAGCAAAGATCACACGACAAGCAAACGGCAAATTAACTTGCTCACGCACACAGGCATACATACATACAAACATGGAAAACATGTACTTGTTCGTATGCTGCAGATAACAGTGCTGCTAAAACTTTTAAAAGCTACTGCAAACATCAGGCGGCAAATGTTCAACATTACAGCTGTTACTTGTCTGTTAGTTGTAACTGTAAATTAACTTTACATGACACTTAGCATGCACGTTGCTCGAATACTGTTATTGTGGATCTTGTATGCCCGAAAATGGCATTTTCTGTTCGAGTTATAAAAGTTTCTTAATGTCCAACAATAGTTGTGAACTGTTTTAAGCTTGCATGCTCGAGCTTGGCGTTTTTCCCGTTAAAGTTAACAAATCCAATGCATGTCAAGCCTCAAATATGGGTTTTTTCCATATTTAATTTTCTTTGCTGATTTCTTTTGGCAAACAATTTATCATATTTAGCAATTATTCTCACCTGAAAACTCTCCTGGCAGCCAGACAGACGACTCGCATACTTCACACAGCGTCCAATGTTGACACTGTGATCGTTTGTGATGCCAATGCGAACACAGCGATCCAAATTGTTGCGCATCTTGTGGATGACACTGCTGCTAAGCAGAATGCCCGCCTCCAGGGCGCAATAGTTGCGATCACTGAGACCCGCACCACCCGAATCATTTGACTCATCGCCGGCGGCGTCGGCGTCGGCGGACTGGGCATTCCCCTCCCCATTCCCATTCCCATCCCCATTGTTATCGGTATCGGAGGAGCCGGATTCACCGAGGCCAACACGTGTGCCGCCCATATATAGATCGAACGTGATGCTCATGTGATAGAGGAGGGCATTCAGCTTGCGGGCATCCACATAGACATTGTCCGGCACCAGCAGAAAGTAGTCATAGTCATCCAGATAATTGTCCGCAATGTACTTGATCACATGGAATGGCCGGCGACTCTCCTGCGTGTCGGTGAAGCCAACGATGTTCTTCAGCTGATAGTTGGTCTTCACGCTATCCGCGTTGATGAAGAACTTGATCTTGTTGACCAGATGGGCGGTAGTGCGATTAAAAGCGGTCGCATAGCTGTTGATGTTCTCCTGTGACGTCATCACACCAATAAAGATCTTCTCGCGTATGCCCAACTCGGAGGAGTAGTATCGTGGTCGCAGCACATTTTTTACCTGAAAAGAAAAAATAAACAAAAATAAAATAATGTATTATTTATTATTATTATCATTTTTATTAATATTATTATTATCAACATTTATATTATTATTATTATTACTATTATTTTTTACTTGTTCTTGGGATTCGAACACTGAAAATGTTTAAAATAAATGTAATTTTACATTTTAAATAAATCTATGCTCAATAATCAGTTTTAAAATGGATCCTTCGTCGTCATAGGTAACGTTTCTATATAAATACATTGTTGAAATTGGGTTATTTAGTTGATAGCGTTATTAATTGAAGCGCAAGCCTGAGGGACAATGCCATAAGTATTTTGTACGCATTAAAATGGTTTAGCCCGCTGCATGAACGTTTGGCCACTCGAGAAATCAGAATCAGACAGACAGAAAATGCCAGTCAGCTCAAGTGGCCACTCAAAATGCTGTTCTTGATGATTAGATGATTATGTTACTCATGAACGAGGAGTAAGCGAACTACAAGATTTTTATTTTTTGAAACGCCGGCTTGAAGTTGGCAAGCTGTAAAACAAAAAAAAAAAACACAATTGTATTCATATCTATTTTTGCATCTAGGTTTTTTTTTATTATATTAGGTATAAAGGGTTCAACGTGCTCTATAAAATGTTTATGATTATGAGTAAGAGTTAAGATTTTCTAAGAAGAGGTGCTTATACAAAAAAAAATATATACTTCGATTGGCTGGCAAAAATAGTTGAGCAATATGAGTAAATACTGTAGTGGTAATATTAGGAATGTTGTAAATACAAGTGCATTCCATAGACACAACGTTTAACATGGTAAGATAGTAAACACTTTCGGTATATATACAATGTTGAAGAGAACATGATATATATAAACTATTTAGTATATTTAGTATATTATTCGTGTTTAGAATTCTTAAACAACTGACTCGGACGTGAACTTTGAATTTAGTTGCATATATAATCTCAATTTCATACAATATTGTTGAAATTGGGCTGAACACATTAAAAATGGGTAAGAAGGTGGCTAAAAGGTGATGTTGTGCAAATGAATATAACAGGCATTAGAAGGCATCTCTGACCTTATAAAGTACATATACTAAAAAAAACTAGAAACCTAAACTTTTCGACTTTAGTTTCTCCTAATCAATACGCAGAATATGTTTATCATTTTTTTATTCGATAAAAATCGATTTCAGACGCAGATTTTGATTATTTCGGATTTTAAATACCTCCCTCCAATTACCCAAAAAATAAAAAACCAAGAAACTAGTAAAAATAATTAAATTAAGTTTGAAATTATTTAAAGACAAATTGCAGGATTCAGGGTAGCTTCTAGTCGGACAATCCTGACTAGAGCCTTCTCACTTGTTTCTATTTGCATTAAAGGAATCTTAATAAAAGTCATCAACTACAAGCTTTATTGTTATCCCTATATTAAAGCTGAGGCATAAAGCTTGCGCAAAACTATATGACAGTGCTATTATCGGAACAATCCATAGATTTTATAGCTGCTGCAGAAAACACTTCCTACTTGTTGGATTCTCGACTTTTCAAACTTTTCATTTTGTTTTGTCCAGTTGCGTTTAGAGGCTGCTATCGGCAGTTGAATGAAATTATATGGCCAATTAGAAATATGTTTTAATTGGCCACAGTTTATGAGGTCGTAAAGCGACGGCCTTCGCTCGAGATCGCAGTTTTTGCTTTGGTAATAGTTTTTCGTTTTTTATACTCGTTCACGAAGTGAAAAGAGTATATTGGGTTGTGCAATGTCCGTCATGCTGTCCGTCTGTCCGTCCGGATGAACGCAACTTTTATCTTGACCTTGATATCCCTGCCACGTCCACTAGAACGCCCCCAGCGTTCCCGCCCTTACAAATCGGACATGGCTATATATCTCCCATAGTTTTTGACCTAGAGTTACCAAATTTTGCATATATATTGCAGGAATGCTCACCCAAACAACAGTGGCTACGCCCATTCCCGCCCCCGTATTCACAAAACCCGATATATCTGGCAGCTCTAATCGATTACACGTGTATATTCCAAGAACCACCAAATTTGGTATGTAGATAGCTGGTGACCTCCCCTAAAAAATGAGACCTTGATACCCCGGCTACGCCCAAATGCCTATATCTCCCACAGTTTTTAAGCTAGAGTTACCAAATTTAGAGGGTAGATATCTGGCCATCGCCTTTAAAGATCGGCACAAAATTTCGGCGACAAACCCCCATCCCCACTCACACCCCCACCTCCACCCCCACTCTCAAATACCGAAATTT